>JANHFJ010002195.1:88253-99750 GCA_032468195.1 Cerberus rynchops
GTGTCAATAGCCCACTTAGAACTCCCCTTACTGATACAAATGCTGATGTGTCAAATACTTATTTTCCCCACTGTATGGCTTTTACTATGTTGAGTAACCTACATACTTAGTTATGTAAATATTTATAAGCTACCTTTCATTAGAAAATTTTAGCATATTGAACCTAAAAAAAATAGCCAGATTGCAATAAAATAAAATACCTCTGTTCTTACATATGTTTCCTGGACCCATATGGAGACTTCTGCATTGTTCCCAGGATATGGAATGCATTAACAGCTGTTAATAATTTTTAACACTGATTTTCATCTAGATTTCTTATTTTTGCATTATTTTTTTATTTATTGATAACCATGTTGGTGGGATATGAATCAAATAAATACATACTGCATGCAGTCTAGCTTATTTATTATTGATTTAATCATGTGTGGTTTATATTACTGTCAACAGACTGAGTAGTTTATAAAGCACTTCATCCTAAAACATCTATGATAAACATTTTAAAAGTCTACAATTAACTAAGCAAACTTCAATACTAAAGAGCACAGATGTACATTAAAATAACAACCCTCTGATAAAATGTGAGCATATTTTCATTCAAGGACAAAAAGAACAAATCTCTTTAGAATCAATGTAACACTTTATACAACAAGTCTTTTTAGCACAATTCCTTTAAGTAATCCATGCTTTAAAAATATAACATATCTTCAACTACAAATAAACATCAAAATAAAGCAATTTGCTAACATTTTGCTGTTTCAAAACTCATTTTAGAAACTTTTCTGCTTATTTTTTTCCTTATGCTAATATTTATTTTGTATTGCGTATACCAGGCAATAACACATACTGTAAAATATGAACATGTTTGGAACTAAGGGCGTCTCCATTTTGCAATCTAGAATTTAGATAAGCTATCAGTAAGAACTATTTCCAATATTGAATCTCCTTGCTTTTTTGGAAATATGTCTCAAGGCTTCAGAATACTGGAATAAATAAATGCAAATATAACTCAACCATTTTGAAGGAAAATTCTGAAAGTCACTGGAATTTGGATGGAGCAAATCAGACTAAAATTGAATTCCTACAAGATGGGAGTTTTTTATCCATCACAGTCCTCTATTGCAGGCATGTCAAACACGCGGCCCAGGGGCCACATGCGGCCCATTACAAGTGCATCTGCAGCCCACATAGATGATATTTTACACACCACCTTGGATCCTTCTTGAGCAGAAAGGCGGGGTAAAATATTTTAAATCAATAAATAAAATTAAGTGAGTAAACAGGAAGGCGAACCCTACACGCTTTCCTGAGTTCACTGTTGAAAAGGCAGTCTAGACATGTAACGAATAAGCAAAAAAGCTTCCGAGGCTCCCCGGGCATGTTGCAAGAGAAATGCCTTTCCCCTGGAGCGACAGCAATTCCTCCTTAGCCTGATCAGGGGAGCCTGTCGGGCGAGGCTGGTGCTTGTAACCCGATCTGCACCACCACTACTGGCATGTGTTTTCTGCTTGTCCCGCTGTCCCAAGAGCTGCCAAGGGCAAGCCCAGATGCTGTGGCCCAATTGAAGAGGGTGCAGCCCTCATAATAACTCAAATGTGACAATATGGCCCTCGGGGGACTCTGAGTTTGACATGCCTGCTCTATTGGTTCCAGTGTATGATCTTGAAGGCAAAGCACAATCCCTGAGGAAGTAGGTCTGTGACTTGGTGCTCTCCTAATCTCAAGACTAGTCCTCAGGTTATAGATGGCGCCATATCCAGAAGGCCATTTGCCTGCCTACAACTGGTATGCCAGTTGGGGACCTACCTGGAGCACAGGAGACTTTAATAGAGAGACTCACATTCTACTCATCACACAGTTAGACTATGCAATGCTTCCATATGGAGCTGATTTTGAAGACCACTCAAAAATTGAAGTTGATTCAAAGTCTAGTTACTTGTTGTCTAGTGCTCAGCAAGTTGTATCTACTCAGTGGGCCCATAATTTTTATGTCATAGTGTTGAACTCCTCAAGTGATATTCCTCAACGTTTTTGTTGTGGAAATTTTTTATTTTTAATTATGTGATCATTTTATAATCAGGATGACAACTGTTGTTCATTTCCAGGAGTTTGGTCAGTTTTGGTAGTGTATAAATCCAATAAATAAATTACATATGTCTAATATTTCATTTCAATTTAACTATTATCCTCCAACATCCCTTATGCTCTGTTTGAATTAATTATATTTAAGGGTAAATAGATTCCCAAGTAAAGTGTTCATCTATGTGTTCCATTTAATTTCATTTGTTTTAGATTTATTAATGTTTAAATGTTTGGATAAATATTATTATTCCTGTAAGGCATTTCATGGCATGGAACGATTTGCCTTCAGATTTTGTGGGTTCTGCAACACTGGAGGTTTTAAGAAGAGATTGGACGACCATTTGTCTGAAATGGATGGTATAGGACAGTGGGCAAACCTTTTTGGCACTGAGTGCTGAATATGAGCATGTGTACTACTTGCCTACATTTTCTGTGCATGTGCAGATGTGCATGCACAGACCACTTGCACATGCGCAGTCACATGCACCACTAACGCATGGACAGATGCGTGACACTCCATCTATATTCATGCGTGACACTTGTGCATGTGCAGTCACGCGCAACACTCGAGTCTGAGCTGGAGGTTTGGGGTGACTGGTCAGACGGTGTGGCTGCAGGGCGCATGTCTTGGGATGTGCTGCCTTCCGCGACACAGAGGCTGTTGCTGCAGGAGGCCGTGCTGGAAGCCAGGCCCGTCACCACGGGGCTGGACATCCTCCTGTACGACTGCATGGCCTGGTGGAGGGAGCTGCAGGTGGCGGTGGCGATAGGTAGGCAGCAGGGCATCCGGGAAGGAGAGGGGCAGCTGCAACCCTGCCCCCTTCCAGCTGACCCCCCCTTTCCCTGCAAAGCTGCCGCTGGTGCCCGGGAGCTACATGGTCCCTTGGCCACCCTTCCCCATGCCCTTACCGGCCATCCTCCCAGCATGCCTCCTGCTGCTGGAAGCTTTGGGAATGATCTCCTGGGCAGCTGCCCTTCCCCACACCGCTGCTAGTCACCCTCCTAGCACACCTCCTGCTGCTGGTGGCTTTGGGGGCGATCTTCTCATGGAGCAGTAGCATGTGAGCCCTGGCGAGTGGGCGGGGAAGGTAGGTGGTGGAACTGATCGCCCTTCCATCTCTGTGCAAGCATGGGAAGCTGTGCAGACATGGTGACCTGGAGACCCGCGGGCAGTGGAGGCACTGCAGGCTTGGACATGGTGGAGGCAGCAGCAGGCAGCTGGCACTCGATGGCTGTCAGCGATGAACGCCTTTTGCTTGGACAGGCAAGTGAGGGGAAGAGCCCGCCCCAGACTCCTCTCCCTCACAAGATGCGATTTGCACGCTGTTTTAGTGCATGTGCAGTTGTGCGTGACTAGAGCACCCTGTTTTTAGCACATGCGCAGTCGCGGAATCATGCACACGACTGCATGTGCAGTCTGTGAGTTGGGCCGACTGCCGGCGTGCTGGCAGAGATGGCTCTGCATGCTAACTTGGGTATGCGTGCCATAGGTTCGCCAACATGGGTATAGAATTTCCTGCTTGAATAGGGGATTGGACTAGAAGACCTCCAATCTGCCTTCCCAACTCTGTTGTTCAGCATACCTTTTTTTACTTGTTCACTCAATCCAGAGTATTTTAAGAGAGCAGAAAAAAAATAAGAGACATTATTTTCACTTAATAAAATACCTAATAAAGACATTGGTCTAGCCTTCCCCAAACTAGTGTTTATTCAAATCAATTGGGATTATACTTTAAAGAATTTCCAGACAGCCAGGCCAATATCATTATCTCAGTGCAACTGGGGAGGCCTGGAGTGGAAAGGATGAATTGGAGAAATACACACATTTTAAATTAGAAATCTAGCTCATAAAGTCATTGGATCAAAAGACAAATCTGAAAAAGAAATGGATATAAAATGTAAAAATACTCTGTGAATGTAAAATGACTACAGCATTTTCCTTCCCAACCACATACACATACCAACACACAATGAGCTGTTGCATAAAAACGACTGAACCTTTAACAATAATTGCTTTATAATTTGTATGAGCCCAAAGGTCAGCTCACACAAACAGAATCTCTTTGATGAATTTTGCCCTTTACAGCATGAAGAGTATGTGTGTGATGTGTGTGTGGGGTGGAGATTAAAAAGCATTTAGTTGCCTTGCTTATGTGTGCCCTGTTCCTAACTGAAAATCTTAAACAAACATAAAAACAGTGGATCAAGAAGGAGGTTTGCATTCCTTGCCATCCAGCTTCCTTATCCCAGGTTACTGGTTTCATAATCTGACTTCAGGGATTGAAATTTATTTATTATTACTCGTCTGACTATTTTTCTGGACTAGGAATTGAATGTTACTTTTCCAAATCCAGGATCATCATACTGTCTTTCCACCAGACTAAGAGCTTCACTCCATTCTATATGAATACATAATATACCCACAATCTGCTCCCCAAAATATTTCATTTTATTGCTAAAGACAAAAATGTTGGATCAGATATTATATATATAAAGTCATTTCATGTATTCTTACATAAATAGCCCCACAAGTATAAGACCTCCTTATTTTTTTTAAAATCCACTAATTTACTGAGTAGTGGACAACACTGAGCATCAAAACTTTTCTCTATCTCTTTGCTTTTATTCATTCACCTACACTAATTCCCTGTGCCTTGAAGAATTATTTGATATGTCTGTGTCAATGTTGTTGTTAGTTGCAAAGTCATAGCCAATCCATTGTGACTCCATGGATAATGTTCCTCCAGGCCTTCCTGTTCTCTACCATCCACCGGAGTCCATTTAAGCTCACACCAACTGCTTCATTGACTCCAGCCAGCCACCTCTTTCTCTGCCATCCCCTTGTTCTTTTGCCCTCAATTGTTCCCAGCGTTAGGCTCTTCTCCAGTGAGTCCTTCCTTTTCATTAGGTGGCCAAAATATTTGAGTTTCATCTTCAGGATCTGGCCTTCTAAAGAGCAATCAGGGTTGATCTCCTCTAGGACTGACTTGTTTGTTCACCTTGCAGTCCAAGGGACTTTCAGGAGTCTTCTCAGCACCATAGTTCAAAGCCCTCAATTCTTTGGCACTCAGCCTTCCTTATGGTCCAACTTTCGCAGCCATACATTGCAATCATACCCTTGACTATATGCACTTTGGTTGGCAGGGTGATCTCTCTGTTTTTTAGTGTTAGGTATCTGTTGTTTATGTATTAGATATGTGTAAATCAATCTGGGAGACAATGGAAAATGGAAGCAGATTGAAAAATAGCAGATTTTCTAACAATATGTTCCTCAATCCCCATAAGCAAAGGATTAGGAAGGTAGAGATGCTCCATTAGTTTTTCTGTCAAGTTTCTTCTATGTTGATCTTATAGTTGCTTGTTTAATGGCCCTTAAAATATCACAAGAGTTGTGCATTTTGAACTTGAACTTCCCTTTCCTGCATATGGTTTCCTGTTGGAAAAGTGAAGACACAAAGTGAAAGCTGCATTGATAATTCTGAAGATCACAGTGAAAGAAAAATTTTTTTTGGACTATGGATATTATATGCTTTGCAATTGGAAGCAAGATATTAATTCTACTATATACTATTTGTTCTGTTGTCGTATGTCCCTAAATGTATTGTAGTCTGCTGGAAATGTACCTTCGGTCTCAGAAATTTCACAGCAGGTGAAATATATGGTGTTAAATCCTGGCTTCAGATCTCTTTCCCTATCTGGTTATATCTGATAGTTTGTAGTTTCACTCAGAAAACTAGAAAATCATGCATTATTTTATTTAATTGACAAGTAATGGAAATGCATACAAAATCATGATTATAAAGTGATTGTAGGGCTAGGTTTTGCTTCCTTTCCAGTGCCTTCCATTGAAATTATTATTACATATTTAGGTTCTGCTTTTTTCTTAGTATTTTTCTGGTTAGTATTTTTTTCATCTTGACTTTTCCCTCCCTTTTGCACTGTTCAGTCCCTGTCTATACATACATTAATGTTTTAAAAGCATTTGTTAAGGCTCTTGCCACATTCTCAAATATTCCACAGGGCTGTAAAAATTAACTTTTCTGATATTCATGTATTTAGACAGAAGCTGCATTGGCATTTGTTTATCTGTTTAATCTTTCACACTATGTTCTATTTCAGTGAGGTGACAAGATTTAACCTTGACTTCTTTTTCTTTATTAGTTGCTAATAAATACTTCATAATTTCAGGCCCAACGTAGAGATGCTTTTATTGAAGAACGTTATGGAAAATACAACATTAGTGATCCCTTGATGGCTCTTCAGAGAGATTTTGAAGCATTGAAGGAAGAAAATTATGGTGAAAAGCAACCTGTTTGTGCCAATCCTTTATCCATCCTAAAGGTAGTAATGAAGCATTGCAAGAATATGCAGGAAAAAATGTTGTCTCAACTGGCTGCTGCAGAGAGTAGACACAGAAAGGTGGGTTTCTGTCCCCTTGTAAGGTTGATGAAAGGTAGTAATTGTTCTTATTTCATAGAACACTATAGTATTATATAGTTACCTACTTTTAATTTTTATTATTAAATAGGCACTATTATGCTATATAAGAATTGTTCTGGCTAATTAATATGGGAGATAGTTAAAAAGTTAAATAGTTAAATACATTCATACTCTGATCATTTTTGTAAATTACTTTAAAACAAAAACATTAAAATTGAAATGTACTGTAATTTTAAATTTGGATATTTACAACCAGATGTATATTTTGCATCTATTCAGTTGCCTGGTATTTATATATTTGAATCTTTGGTATATATTTTCATGTTCATAGTTATTTATAGGTCATAGTCATGCCTTTCTTTTATGTTACTATTGTTGAAACTTAGTTGTAGAAATAAATTAACTGTGATACAGTTTATTACATTGTGTTATATTTGTATTTTTCTAAAAGTAGTTTTTAAATTTCAATTTTGTTATGCTGTTATATAAGTTTAAATTTAAGTTTAAAACTACAAACAATCCTCTTTATTATAGTCTAAAAGAAATTAAAACTTAAATAGAATTTTTTTATAGAACTAGATTTTTCTTTTATACAGTATAAAATGTAAAAAAGCTCTTTAAATGGGTCATCATGCAAGTAGCTTAATTGTTATTTTGTTTTTGAATTACATCACAGAGCCAGTTTAATGTGGTGGTAAAAGGCTAGAAACTTGGAGACCCATGAGTTCTATTCTCACCTTGAGCACAAAGCCAGCTCGGTGACCTTGGGGAAATTACTTTTCTCAGTCCTAAGAAGGTGGCAATGACAAAGCACTTGGTGGTATTTTGTGTAGGAGGGGTTACCAAGAAAAGTGCAGGGACTTGAAGTTAGGACAGCCAAACACACACACCTATGCAAACAGCCACACGATCACATTCAGGGTGCTTGATAACTGACTCGCCCTTACAGACATTTGCAGCATTTTCCAATGTTGCACAATTTCCAATTTTTATTTTTTATTTTTTTGCCAGTTTCCAGCATTTACTTCTAATTTCCAACAAAGAATATCCATTGGGTAAAATTGATTCATTTAATGACTGTGGTGTTGACTAATGCAAAATGACTGATGCAAAAATGTCATAAAATAAACCCATTCATAATGACCAGAGTAATTTACAAGTGTAATTCTGCGCTTAATTATGGTTGCAAGTCAAAGATTACCTGTATAATTAAATAATAAGGATAAGTTTGAAGAATATTAAAAGGTGTTCTGGGAGATGTAGATGTCTTGTTTTACCATTGTCCTGGATTCATCAGCAAAAGTTAAGGAGTATCTGTGTCTGATAAGTTTGCTTTAAATTTTGTTTTGGGCAGATAGGAATCTTCTTTTTTTACATTTGGATACAATAGTAATTACTTCTCTAAATGGGATTGATAATGTTCATTTTGGTTTGAAAGGTAATTTTGGATCTTGAAGAAGAAAGGCAGCGACACGCCCAAGATACTGCTGAAGGCGATGATGTCACTTATATGCTGGAAAAAGAAAGAGAACGGCTCACACAACAGGTATGTCTTCTTCCCAAGGAGCAGTCAGAGGGAAATGATTAATTAATGTTTAACACAAGAGAACATGCCTTCTATGGGTGGGGGAAATTCTGAGTTTTTACTTTCTCCCTCAAGCAGAAAATTAGACATTCCATGTTGTATTTACTTTATAATTTAGTATTGTTCTATTTACTCTATAACCTTTTACTTATTTGGATTCAAATACAAATATTTAAAACTTTTAAAAAAATTGCTCTGAAAAATCTTTTCAGAAATAGAAAAATATCTATTATTTACTCTTATTTATTTTAGTTTGATTGGATGTTAAAGCTTTAACATTTTTTAAAATATACTTTTGTTTTAGTTGGAATTTGAAAAATCTCAGGTGAAGAAGTTCGAGAGAGAACAGAAAAAGTTGGCTAGCCAACTAGAGGAGGAGCGTGCACACCACAAGCAACTTTCTTCTATGCTTGTGTTGGAATGCAAGAAAGCCACAACTAAAGCTACAGAGGAAGGACAAAAGCTTGGAGAGTTAAATATGAAGTTTGAAAAGGAAAGAAGCAAAGTAAACCAGTTGGAGGAAGAGCTAGCAGCCAAAAAGAAAAGAGGCCTGCAAATGGAAGCACAAGTTGAAAAACAGTTATCTGAGTTTGACATTGAACGAGAGCAGTTGAAAGCCAAACTTAACCGGGAAGAAAACCGCACCAAAGTCCTAAAAGAAGAAGTAGAGGATCTGAGGAAAACATTAAAACATATAGAAACTTCTTTGAAAACTGGCAGCAACGAAGTTGAGAGCACATCCCCATGTGCCTCAATGGTGTCCACAGCAACTGTTACAGAAATCTCCTTAGGTAGGTCAGTGGCTTCTCAGACTAGTAATCACTTGACAGAAAACATGAACCAGGAGTCTTCAATCAAATTGGCACACACATTACCACTGGCCACAGCTCTCCATCCCTATGCCAAGGCAAACGGACATTGTGATGCTGATACACTAACAGGTGTTGAGGCATCTCAAACTGCACTAGAGAATCTACACAAGGGCAAGTCAGTTGGGCCAGCTACTGAGAATACTGCAGAAAGTAGCATCTCCCCAGTAAGAACAGAGTCTCTTTCTGCTTCAGCTCCATCACTCCCTTCCAATGGAATCTCCTTGTCTCCCAGCAACACTGCTGCTTCTTCTCTGACATCTTCACCATGTTCTTCCCCTGTCATGACTAAGCGTCTTCTCGGAACATCAACCAGCAACCCTAACTACCAATCTTCCTACCAAGTGGGAATCAATCAGCGCTTCCATGCTGCTCGTCACAAATTCCAATCTCAGGCTGATCAAGACCATCAATCAAGTGGTCTCCAAAGTCCACCATCCAGAGATTTATCACCTACTTTTGCAGATAATTCTGCAGCAAAACAGCTTGCCCGCAATACAGTCACTCAGGTTCTCTCCAGATTCACCAGTCAGCAGGGGCCTATCAAACCTGTCTCCCCTAACAGTTCACCTTTTGGCACAGACTACCGAAATCTCGCCAATGCTATGAGCCCCAAAAGTGAAACTAGCCCAGGTAAGGCCTCTAGTCCTTTAAGTCCCCTTTCACCTGGAATTAAATCACCCACTATACCCAGAGCAGAAAGAGGAAATCCTCCACCAATTCCTCCAAAGAAACCTGGTCTGGCTCCTTCTCCAGCAACTACCACGCCACCAGTGAAAACTTCAAGTCAGGCATCCCTGGGTTCTCCTATGGACATGGCAACTAGTTGTTCAAGCAACGCAGTTGTAGCCAATGGGAAAGATATTGAGATTTTACTGCCAACCAATAGCTAATCTTAAAAAGAATAACATTCCAAGTGTTTGCAATTCCTAGAGCTGAAACTCAAGTCTTATTCACTCCATATTATTTATTTAAGTACTAACAGAATCTTCTTGTATAACACATTTGTTTCTTTGTTTTATACAGTGTAGAAAATAATACAACTTGTACAATTTTTTGAACATTCAGAGCCTCAAGGCATCTCAAGGCAGCAGGAAAAAGAGAAGCAGTTGCTGTGTTCTGGGAGCTGACCTATGGACTATGACAACAGAATACTCATTTTTAAATTATGCAGAAAAACACTCCATGCAAACTTCTATTCCTTTTCTAAGAAGTGCCTGAGCTAAAGCCTGCAGATATGAATGTGATTCTTTGTAATACCAGTAGGCATTATCTAACTATAGAAAATAACAATTTCTGAATCTTGAATGTTTGAAATCAATATAGTTCTTAATCCTTTCCAACATATTTATTAGTAATGTGCTATGAATAGGAAATGTCCCAAAGGTGAACATTAGACTGGTTTTCTCTGTTATGAACAAAAAATAATAATATAGCTATTGTCAGGTGCACTTTGGCCCAGCTGCTAAATTGTATGCAACCCATGTTTTTCCTATGATACAAACTTTGAAGAGTTGTTAGCTTTAAGCAACCAAATTACCAGTCTTTACAAAATATTGTCCGTTCCTTACAAGTTCCTCCCAATAGAACAAAATAAGTAAAAATTTTAATAAGCATTCTACTGTTATGTGTACATAGAACTTCTGAGAGTAGGGTCTTTGCTGTTCCTTGAGAAAAAAGTTAAATACTACTTGAAATCAGAAATGACTAATCAGGATTTTCAGATGTTTATATATTAAAAAGATAGGATCAGTACTAAAAGATCCAAAGCAATAAGTAAAGAATTGCTTAATATGTAAAAACGCTGTAACTCAAACAGACATAGGTCTCGCTAGATAAGTTTTATTGTCTTAGAGAAGAGAACTGCCCATTTGGCAGCAATATGGAAACCAAATTCTTAAGCTTTCAAAGATGCAGTTTATATAGACAGATGTATACATACCTAGACACAACATTTTTAATCTTAACAGTGATCACATTGACATTATTTATACCTCAGATCACTTGTACAATTACTTTTAAGGCTTTATGTATTTGAGAAAATCCATTTTCCTACGAAAAATAATAAACTGGGACCAATATAAGACTCAACAAGCAGTTTTCTTTGTAATAAATCTTCCAGTAATGCAAACTTTAGGGCAAAAGTTTATGCCTTGATCATGTCAGTGGGGCCAATATACTTACATAGCTGTTCATGTTTGAAATTGTTTCATGAGTATCTCATTACTTGGATAATCAAGATCAAGGTTAATGATAAACTGAGTGTCTTTAATTTGACCTTAGGAAAAATATGTGAATGCCTCACCAAACTCTGTGCACTAATAAAAAGATCACAACATGATCTTTTGAAATTATTGCAGCTTGCTGCTTTGACATTCAGTGATCTGGTTTGGGAAACCCTTGAGTTGTGGATGGTATTGTGAAATTTAGGAGCAAATATCTGGGTTTAGATGGTACAGGTTTTTTCAGTGCTTTTAAAGCAAATAAGGGCTGAAATTGGTGCATACTTCTTTGCCTGTCATTG
>JANHFJ010002196.1:64531-77794 GCA_032468195.1 Cerberus rynchops
TTACAGAAACTGCCCACCCAGTCACATGACCCCCCCAGCCACGCCCACCAAGCCACACCCACAGAACCGGTAGTAAATTTTTTTTGAATTCTACCATTGCCTAGATCCTTCTCTCTGTTAATACTATTGAGCCAGGTACCACCTGTTACATACCTGTACTTTTGTTTTTTCTTGCCTAAGTGTGGAACCTCTTGCCTGTGTTTTTAAGATCAAAATCAGCAAGGTGGCAAAGAGAGATTGTGATGTAAGTACTGACCCTTTTGAACATACAATGTGTAAGAGAAACATGAGTTGCACCACAACATTCTGTCCGCTCTCTTGCTGATTTTGGCCTACCCATCTCATGTGCATATTATTTTCTTGACAATAATATAAAAGTACTATGGAGTCCTTGATGCTCTTTGAGCTCAGTGCTGATGATGTTACTTAGTTTGGTAAGAAAACTAACTGCAAGAAAATCACCAAGTTCAGAGAGCACCGCAGACCCCACAGTGCAACCCTGAGCTACAAATTTTCTACTACAATATTCCAATACAAATATTTTATTAGCCTAGCCCAGTGGTGGCGAACCTTTTACTTACCAAGTGCTGAAATATATGCGCTTTGCGCGTGCCATCTGTATTTGTGTACACCTCCTCCATGTGCGCTGCATGTGCAACTGCACCATCTGCGCATGCATGCAGCTTTTGCACGTGCAATGCATGCACACATGAGCAGGCCCTCATGCACACATGAGCAATCGCGTGTGCATGTACAGGAGAGCTGCAAAGACCAGCACATGCACAGCAGAAGCCCGAAGACCAGCTGGGTCTCAACAATCATGCCTGTGTGCATGCGCAATCACATGTGCATGCTCAGCTGGACAGCTTGTGTGCCGACAGCTTGTGTGCCCAGCAAGATGGCCAACAGCTTGCATGCCAAGCAAGATGGCTCTGCGTGCCACCTGTGGCACCCATGCCATAAGTTCGCCATCACAGGCCTAGCCTAACGCGATGGTCTAGAATTACCAGTCTGGGGTTACTGGGTGTTTTACATACAGGTAGTCCTCAGCTTATGACCATAATTGAGCCCCAAATTTCCATTGCTAAGATGTTAAGTGAGTTTTGCCCCATTTTTCAAGCTTTCCTGGCACAGTTGTTGAGTGAATCCCTGCAGTTGTTAAGCTAGTATCACAGTTATTATGTATATCTGGCTTCCCCATTGACTTTGCTTGTCAGAAGGTCTCAAAAAGTGGTCAAGCATCCAAATTTTTACCATGTGACCACAGGGATGAATATATTTTTCACATAAGTGTGAAAAACAGCAATAGCGTTTAGATTTATATACCACTTCACAGTGCTTTTACAGCCCTCTCTAAACTGTTTACAGAGTCAGCCTATTGCCCCAACAATGTGGGTCCTCATTTTGCCGATCTCGGAAGGATGGAAGACTGAGTCAACCTTCATGATCATAACTCACTTTTTAAAGTGCCATTGTAATTCTGAATGGTCAGCAAAGAAATGGTTGTAAGTTGAGGATTCCTGTATCGATATTTCCAGATCTGTAGTCATTTGCCTCCATATCAAAAACTGCTTTATGTGCTTTAAGACAGTTACAGAATCTGAAAGTTACATTCAGTAGGGCTAAGCTGGGAAAGTCTGAGAGTTTCTAGAGAAGTAGAGCTTGTAAGAGGAAGACAAGAAGAGTGGTATAAAATAGCCAAGCCGTCACATTAGCAACAAAACATTCAAATGTAAAAACTGCGTGAAGCAAAACAGTTTTCTGAAATACTAGTGTTTGCAAAGGAAATTTACAGCAGGGGGAGCTAGAAGACAGAGTCAAGTTTCCACAACTTTTATGCATGTTCATCACTACAAATTTCCACCTTGGCTATTGTTCAGCCTAACTAGGTTATGTAAATGTCAGTTATGTAATGACCACTGGGATTACCGACAAATTTTTATACGGCTTTCGGCCGACGGGAAAAAAATGCCAACCTGACATCCATTTTTTATCCTTAGTCTTGCTGGTAAGTTTACTCTCTCTCTCTTTTTTTTAATCAAGGCAAATGCTTCAAGAGTGGTGAAAAATAATCTTCACCTATCTTTTGATTCTGCTTCTTGGTAAAATACTGCAGTTGAGTGGATGGATCAAGTGGTTTCAGGTACTGAAAGAGAATCACAGATTTTAAATCATGTTTGCAGGAAAAGAGCTGAGGTGGTTTATGACATTAGTGGAGGAAACCCCAAGTCCTAACAAAGATTCAAGGACATTCGAGATTTGCTGGGAACTGATGCGGCATCAAAAATATCTTCTTCTTTTTAGATGGAAAGATTCTGAAATAGTCACAGCAGAAGAGTGGATGGGGAAGGTGACATAATTTGCAGAAATGGTGAAATTAACTTACTTGCTTGGTTAAGGAAAAGACAACAAACACATTTATTAGTGATTGAAAACACTTTCTGGACTTTTTGCTAAAGATGCAAAAAAAAAATGAATCAGTGACTTACAGATTGATAATTAGAAAGGGCAGAATATGGAAAGAAGAGAATTGCAATGTAAGGAGGAGGATCGATGATAAATTGTTTTGTAACTGCTGTAGAAGATGAGAAATAGTTTTTAAAACACATTTCCCTTTTTCTTTTCTCTTAATTTCTTTTTTCACTTTTTTATATCTTTCTTTACTTTTATTATTGTAAAAATGGTTTAAAAGACTTTCTATTAAAAATGCCTTTTGCATTTTTCACCATGCTCATTCAAATACATGGTTGCAAAAAGTGAATTTTGGGCAAGATTTCCTAGTAGGATGCAGGTATCTTATAACAGGAGGTGGATCAATATACCTGTATAATGTCTGTCTTTCAATATACCATCCTCTTTTTGGAGACCCTTTGCCTCCTTTCCATTCTTCATCCAAGTCCTAAAGTAAGGGACTTTATAAGTCCCATGAGGGACTTACATTTTGTGGTGAAGATTGTCTTCAGATCAATAAAAAGAATAAATATCTTTTTTTTCCAGAGGGAAAAACTTTTGAGAAATTAGAAGACAAAATAAATCTTTCAGTGGATTCTCTTTTCTGAAATATATAGAGTCAGGGCTGCCTCAATCCCTAGGAAAGAAAAACCCTTGAGTCCATAGAAGTAGAGAAAATAGCCATAGCAATAGCACTTAGACTTATATACCGCTTTACAGTGCTTTACATCCCTCTCTAAGTGGTTTACAGAGTCAGCATATTGCCCCCAACAGTTTGGGTCCTCATTTTACCCACCTTGAAAGGATGGAAGGCTGAGTTAACCTTGAGCCTGGTGGGATCTGAACTGCAAAACTGCAGGCAGCTGACAGTCAGCAGAAGTCGCCTGCAGTACTGCATTCTAACCACTGCACCATTGAGGCTCTAAAACAGGCTGGCTCAGGAATTCTGGGAGTTGAAGTCCACGAGTCATGAAGGAGCCATAATTGCCTACCCCTGCTCTAAAAGGTACTTTTATTAGGAAAGAACTGAATACAGTTAAGTCAGGTAAGATCTGAAGCAAAAATAAATGAAGCACCCAATTGAAACAAATCCTAGAGCCTGCCCACTCTTGTAGTCAGGCAACCAGAGTTCAATTATTGGCCAAGAACATGTTTTGGGAAAGTCTCTGATTCAGGTGCACTGTTCCTATCTTCTGCATGCTGAAGCTAGGAGAGCTGGCCTTGAGGATGGTTCAAGCTCATAAAAGAAATAATTCCAAATTCAACACTTGGAGACTGGCAAACTCAAGAAACAAGAACCAGTTGGATTTTTGGAATGGTCTTTATTATTCGTAGGATAACATAACTATCTTGAAAGCCTGCCACAGATCAATTATATCGAGTGTAGTTCAAGTCAGGCTTGCTCTTGAGTTTCTTTTGTACATTTCCCTCTTACCATGGATTAAGGAATCTTTTCTATAATGGTTCTCCTTCCTTTGGGTTTTCAGGAGCTGTTAGACATTACATACAAATACATGTGTTAAGATCAATCGATCCACCATATACAGTAAATGCATGCAGACCTTTGAATTATCCAAAATTGTTCCTCAATCTATCTATATATATAAATTTCAACAAACTTGGTACACAGATGATTTTCTCTCTGGAAACACAGGGGGGTAAGACACCCCTAGCACCCCTAGGTGTGTGTGTGTGTGTGTCTGAGCTTGCACTCATCAAGGCGACTCAGTGGAACACAGAGGTAGTCTCGGCGATTGGCTGCAGCAGTTCATGGAGCAGAGCATGGCTTGATTGCCTGGGTCAGATCATGTGGTGTGGAAGCCGTGGTGGTGGTGGTGGGAGACACATAAACCTGGAGGCCATTTTTCACGAGAGTGAGTGAGCTTCTTGCCTTCCCTTACCGAAGGTTGGGTGTGAGGTTAAAAAGAGGGCGAAGCGAGAAGAAAGAAAGGTGGCTCGCAGTTTACGCTATAGATATAATTCATTCCTTTTCCTAATACAGGAAATAAATAAATACCTAGGCAACGCTGGGTTATCAGCTAGTGTTGTATAAAAACAGGAAATAGGGAGGAAGCAGATATTTTTATATATTATCAATTTCTTCTGATCTGACTATGGACTTCCTTTGACTAAAGGGCAATGAGTTAATTTTTTGAAGCATAGGATTGTGCAGAATACTTAGCTTGTAGTAGTTAGCATTTCATATATCATCCTATTATATGAGATTTTTATTTAAACCAGAGAATTGTGAAATATTTTTGTGTGTAAGGCTGAATATTTATCTATATAGACAATAATACATGCTGCATCTAATGAGAATAATTATAAGCAACCTAAACATATGTTCCTCTAAATGCTGAGTTGTTAAACTCGAAGTACTGTGATTTCTGTATATCTGTGGAAATTATGGTTTTCATTTGCTTTGCTGAGTCTTTAGCTTTGAATATTGCTTTTAAATCATTCTACACTGCAGAATCCAAAATTATGGATGTTTATGCATTCATTTCCCTCCTGATTTGAATAATTGTGGTTACCAAGCAATGCTGTAGCCTTTACTGTAGTTACTCATTAGACATAAATGTGGCTGACTAGCGAACAGATTCGAAATTGATCTTAAACTTCATGTGGTATTTTAATAACAAGGAGAAAATATATGTACAGTAATTTTTAAAGCACTCCTGCAAACAACTGGTTTCCTTGACTATTTTATTTCTTTTGGCAGAGCTGTATATATGTAATGCATGTTTCACATTGCCCAAGAACGAAACCTATTTCCAGACAAGGCTGTCTATAACTGTAGTCATACTTGTGTCAACCCTGAAGCTGATCTGGCTGAAACCATCTGAGATGTCAGTGCTGCCACACCAGAGTGAGAGATAGGGAGTGGGAATTAGAGATAACTGGAATTGTGTAGTCAAAACAAAATACTTTCTCTTGAGAACCAAGGATGTTCTCACACCTGGCCAGAGGAAGGAGGAGTGATGCCACCAGACCAGTGGACATGCTTTGATTGGGCCATGTGACTGATTGTTTGGGTTTGAGAGGAAAACTTTTACTTTTATTTTTTTTATATATAAATTTTTTATTTTTACATATTTTTACATAACATCACATATCATTCATCAAATCACATATAGTTGGATATACAAATATCTTTTTCTAGTTTTTGCTTCTCATTCCAATTCTCTAATCACTAATTGCCCCCTTCTATTCATGTTTTTTTTATTTTTATCTCCCAAACAACAGCTTGTTGAGTATACAGCATATTAATTGTATAATACAATGTTAAGCATATTGGTACGAACATATTCAGATTATCCTCTACATTTCCATTATTATTCTTGATTCTATTAACATTACTACCCTTAAATATACTGTTACCTTTTTCTATATAAAATTCATCATTTCAAAGTTGTACCAATCTCTATTATCAAAATCTGTTCCTCCCTTAATTTTACTTTTCAAGCATTAAAATAGTTAAAATACAGATAATAGTACACATTTCCCTAATTAATTCTACATTATTTTTGTATCATTCCTCTTCTAGTAGTTAATAAGTCTAACAGTACAAATTTAATATCATTTTTCACCTCCTTGTAGTTCCTTATCTCTAAACCTTATTTTAGAATTATATGTATTAAACTTACTGTTTCCTGCCTTCTACTCTAAAATATTTCTGATTTCATATTGCATAAGTGCTAAAATTCAAAAAACAATCAAAGCATTATGTGTTTCACTATATTGTTCCCCTAATCCTCTCCCTTTATCTTAATGTTTTGTCTACGCCTCTGCGCATTTCTATCTTTGAAAAGTTCCTCTAACCATCATCCCTCCTCTTCCTTAATGATCTTATCTTTCCCTTACCTTGCCTACCCTTTGCATATTTTGTTTTATTTCTAGTTCTAATGTCACCTAGTTTATCTGCTTTAAACTTTCCTCTCACCCCCTCCTTTTCCTGTATTTTAATTCCAGGATGTTTGTCTTTTTTCTTATCTCTTTCCCTTGTGAGACTACCAGAGTCACTATTCCCTCCTTCGCTCTTTTCTTAAAACTATTTCTGTTTGTTCCTTTATTTGTGTTCTCTTTTTCGGATTTAATATCAAGCCCCTTATATTTTTTTGTATCCTTCTATGGATTCCCCTTTTTCTTTTTACACTAGTATTTTTATTCATTTCTCCCTCTTCTTGAATGTCTCGTCTTTTCTTATCTCCTTGAATATAGTTTCTATTTTTTGTCCATAGTTCCAGCCTGCCTATTAAGTCTTTACGTTCTATTTTCCTCATTTTCCACGTGTCCCACATTGACAGCATCAGCTCCTCCCAGCTGTCCATTTCTTCTTATTGAAACATGTGTAAACTCTTTTTATTTGCCTCTATTCATTTATAATGCAACTCCATGTTTGTCCATATTTTACCCATATCTCCCATATTAAATCTAATCTCCTGTTCAGAGGCACAGACTCACAGTTTTAGGTTATACTTCTTAATTGTTCTTTCCAGTCAGAAAACAAAGCAATTGTCTGTTTCTCTTTTTTCCCCTTCTCCAGCTCCTTGGTCCGCTTTCATAGATAACTTTGTTGTAATTATAGTCCTGTGAAGTTTATATTTTTACTTGCACTTTGCTTGGGTGCAGTATTCTCCTTCCATCAGCAGATGGCACTGTAAGATCAAATTTCTACTAGGGATCAGTTCTTAAAAAAAACTATCTTTGTTTATTTCATCATTTCCAATTTATAAGTCCTTTTAAGTCCATCGTTCCAGCATTGTTGAACATGTCTATTCACAGACAAAACACCTTTCAAAACGAAAGTTCAGTTTTCTGCTTTTTAAAAGTCCCTTGATGCCCTTTCCCTTTAAATCTCCCTTCTGTTTCGGCTTTCACTTTCAGTTTTTCTTTTTCCCAGTTTTCTTCGCTGCTGAACCAAGGTAAATTTGGGGAGCTTTCCTTTGAAATAGTCTTTCGGGGTTTAAATTCAGCAAAAAAAAAATAAATCTTCTCACCCAGTTCCACAGCTGCTCACCAACTTCTCTCCAGCTCCAATCTTAGATGGTAGGTGGCTCGGTTGTCTCGATCTTTGTCCTGCTGTGGCTGAGGGGACTTTCAGCCCAGGGATCTTCCAGAGGAGTTGCGATCTCCCCCTGACCACCCCGGGTGCCCCTCGTCGCTTTGCAGGAGAAATTCTGGGATGAAAAGTGGCAATAGGTCTGAAGGTCCCAGATCAAAAGGGCTGGTTTTGAGTTATATGAAGTGGACAACTGAGTTACAAGTTGAAGATGAAGAAATCTATAATCATCTCATCTAGATTTCTCTTACTCAGTTTCACTATGTAAGCTTCCCTTTAGTTCTTGATTTTTTCTTCCCATCTCAGCTTTTAAAAATATATATACTGAACAGCTGAACTACCATTCAACTGTTTGGCAATTACAGAGCTGGATTTTGTTTCATTTTCAGGGGAAAAATTATTAGGTTAATTTTTATTCCCTTCAAGCTTTGGGAAAGTTTTGAATGCCACTCTGTACTGGGTAGGGGTAAATTTGTATAAGTAATCCTCAATTTACAACTATTCCTGTAGCAACTAGTCAGTTATAATGGCACTGAAAAAAATGACTTATAACCGGTCCCTCATAATTATGACTGTGATCCCATTCACATGGTCACATGACCAAAATACGGGCACTTGGCATCTATTTATAAGAGTTGTAGCATCCCAGGGCATGTGATTGCCATTTGCAACCTTCTAAGCCAGCTTTTGACAAGGGGAAACAACAGGGATTTACTTAATGGCTACTTAATTCACTTAATTACCATTGCAAATCATTATACTACTACCATAAATCTAAATTTATATCTCACTTTATCTGTACACTCATGGGTAATTTTGCTTTTCATTGTTTTGGAAAAGAAAAACAGTGATTGATGTTCCATCAAGTGCAGAGACCGACATTATGGTATCAGAGGAAATTTAGGGAATGGCTTGTTGATGGCCGTAACAGAGAAACTGTATGGTTTCTCTACTGGCACGTGATTACAACACAAACATGTCCTGGCAATTTTCTTTTTTTCTGGCAGTTCCCATGAAGCCCCTTTCATGTCATCTGCAGCCCAGAAGTGAGGCAGATCATCCTTAGCTGTTCCAGTTATTATCGCAACATCATCCAAGATGTCGGAAGCGACAGCGGGGCTGGGAAGAGTCTGAGGTATTCCCTTGGCCGATTGCCTGCCGGCTGACTTGATTTAACTGTCCCCGTGGGACTGCTGCTGATTTTGCATTTTATAATTTAAAGTTTGTCATGCCACCAAGTAGCTACAGGTGGCGGACGAATTATCCGCGATAGAGAACTCTTCGTCAGAGAAGCTAAAATATTTAATATTTTCCGCTGTCGCCTTTCTGCAAAGGCCGCAAGTTGAAAGGTTTGTGCTTCCAAGAAATGCGAGGGTGGGAAACCTTAACGGTTCAATTCTGTAATGGCCACTCTGGCGGGAAATCCGCCGATCCTTTTAAACGATTTAACTCGTAATTACAGCTCTCCGCAGTTCCGGCTTATTAAGGTAGGAAAAGAATGATGTGAAGATCCTGAAGAAACTCACGGTTGTTGATTCAATGAAAGGGAAGCTTTCTTCATCGAATGTATGAGGAGACAATTTCTGTCAGTCAGACCTAGATTTTGACTGAGTAGAAAAGCTGGCACAGGGGAGGAGCCTGGCCCTTTTATACTCCTTCAACTCAGTCACAAGATTTAGGAATGACACACAAACCCTAACATGTGGATTATCTCTCTACACTTGATGGAGAAGTCAGGTGATTGTATCATCTTGAAAGGAAAGCAGTAAAGGCAGGATAGAATTCTTTGCTGAGTCAAAGTTGGCTAGAAAACATTGTAACCCGGGGGTGTCAAACTCACATCATTGTGACGTGACATATCTTGACTTTTTCTCCCTTTGCTAAACCTGGCGTGGGTGTGGGCATGGCCAGTGCATGACACATCTGGCCTGCAGGCTGGGAGTTTGACACCCCTGTTATAACCCAGTAGTAGAATAAAACCTGTTGA
The DNA here is from genome assembly GCA_032468195.1 of Cerberus rynchops. Taxonomy (NCBI): domain Eukaryota; kingdom Metazoa; phylum Chordata; class Lepidosauria; order Squamata; family Homalopsidae; genus Cerberus; species Cerberus rynchops. The sequence continues at coordinate 74,032 of JANHFJ010002196.1, forward strand.
GATACAGTAAGAACTTGAACAGATGCAAGAACACACATAACAACTGCAGTGTAATTTTATTTCCAGAAATATTTTCAATTTAAAAACAAAAAGTTGCATTTCAATCTTGAAACCAGCAAGACTGATAAATTCATCCCCATGGCAACATGGAGCTTCCTACCAAACATAGACATATTAAGAATGCTGATTCTACTTCCAAACTAAGCTTTAAAAAGTCAGAATATGTCTTTATACATTTACTAAGCACCAAACCCCAGCTAGTTTAATGGGGTTACTCAAATCAGCATTCATAGGATTGCATTCCATATACAGAGAAATTGCTTTATAATAAATACTTAACACATTATATGAAGCATGAATTGTGCTTGTAACAATTTGAGGAAACAGAGTTGTTACTCCTATATTTACCATGATTTCACAAATATGCTGGATAGTCTCGTTTGCTTTCTGATTTTGAAAAGTCACTTTTTTACAGCTACAACTAGGTTCTGGATGACACAGAATGTTGCTAATCGTATAACATCTGGGCAGCTACATGGATATGTTGATCAGTCCTAATAAAACTGCCTATTAATATAATAGTGTCTTCACCCCAGAAATCTATTTCAGCAGATTACCTCATGCTAACCTTATAGTTATAAAATTACTACAAGTCAACCTTTAAATAATTTGGTTATTGAGTTTTTCTAATGTTACTGATTTTGTTACAAAGCTTAATAATTGAAAATTTAGAGTAGTCATACTTTTTGATCTATTCCTATTCTTGGAACATTTCCTAGCATTTGTTACTACATAATTTATCTTTCTGTTTCCAGCTTTTTTAAAACTGATGGAATACCAATCAACACTAAAGCTATTCTAAAACATGTTAGAGAACGGAGTAATTTTCTTTTAGTCAAGCCATTATTAATGTTGAAGGCATAGGCCATCCTGTTGAAGACCATAAACTAGAGTTAAAAGTTACAAACTATCTGGGAAGTTTATGTAATCTATATGCATAGAAAATCTGAATATTTATGGAGTGTACATTAAACAGAAATGTTTTCAAAACCAGGCCTCCATTTCAGCAAAATTCCAGTCAAGCTACATTGGGTACAAAGAAATACCCAACAGAGATATTTTATTCATTTAACTGGATGGAAAATAAGTTTTGGAGCTTTACTGTAGAATCAAAGTTGGCAAAAGAAATAATATTTTAGCAATCACATAATTTGGATATGAGTTATGCAAATGTTTTTGGTGGCAATAATTTAGTTGTCTAGTCATGTGTCTAGCAGCTAAAAATAATACCAGGTGGACTATTTTCCAAGCAATTAATTTTGGGGTAGGTGACCCTGGAATAGTCACCTAGAGTTCGCATAGAGGTCATGACAAACATTTCATTGAAATAACTGAGTGCTATACCACAAATTACTGAAATAACTTATGGAGAATTGTAGAAATATCTTCACTGAACAGTAGTTTATCATTATTGATGTGTATGGTGATGGAACAATGACTTATCAAACATTACATTTATATCAACTGGATATTATAGACATCTAAAAAAATACAAGGAATCCTGCAATTTTTACAATGAATTTTATACATTTAAATGAATTCCCACTGAATTCAACAGGACTTGTTTCCTTGTAAATGGTCTGATGGGGAAACAATGGAATGGAACATTCTCAAGAAAAGCACAGACATAGAATAAAAATAAATAAAAGATATAGTTATAAAAATTCAAAGATAACAGAACAAAGCAAATGTTTTGTCCAAATAATATACAAAATTTCTACAAAGGTATGAGTAGATTTTCATTATCTTTACAAGCTTTTATGGAGAAGTCCTATTTTTTCTTCTTTAAATACAAATTCCTTTACAAAGAGAACACATGATTATAGCAGTGGCAATTTAATTCCACAATATCATGTACCAGTCCAGAGTATCAAAATAAATACAGCAACCCACCTGTTAAATTCTATATGAATTAAGTAATATCTTTAATCAGCTATTAGACGCAGTCTAAATATTTAAATATTGTTTGCTCATTACAAAGTCATACAGAAGGTGATTTTATTTATCAGCAAAAAGTTTTACTAGATACCCTTCAGGCTAGAAATGCAGAACCAATTGCTTTGCATGCAAGTAGAAACCTAGCATATCAGAAATTAGGTTTTTCTCTTTGATATGCTAGATATAAAAACACTGTTTCATAAAGGGTTAATTTCAACATGCAATTGATTACACACCTATAATCTGAACTGGTAACATCCAGATTATTATTATTTTTCTTTTCAGAGAAAAAGCGAGCTCCTGTACAGTATAAATACTGTGCTCATTTAAATAGGTTCCAAAGAAATTCAACAATATCAAATTCAAAATTATGAAGCCTACCAATTGGTAAAAGTAACAAGCTCTGTCTAGTTACAACAGTAGTCTACATGAAACAAGTTGCATTTCCAGCTGTCCCTGGAAAATGCCTCAGTGAAGGAATTCTGTCCTTCGATTCTATTGCAATGTTTCTCAAACTTGACAACTTACAATGTGCGGACTTCATCTCCCAGAATTCCCTAGTCAGCATGCTCAAAATGCCAAGTTTGGAAAAAACCCAACCCCACCACTGTTCTATTGATTGCACAGAAAACCTTTGGTTGAGAAGAAAGAAATACTGGCTGGTATCCAACAGTTGATGCTCCATTCATGTAAGGGGGGAGGCAGAAGCAATTCAGGAAACCATGAAAGAAGATGAAGGAAGAGACAGGATATAAAACATTCCAGATACTGTATACAGAACTGTCCAATTACAGGAGCACAGAAGTTCTGCGAGTATGAAGTGCCATGCGCTTCTATCCTGCCTATTTTTGTTCCTGCATCATCTGAGGGGCTTATCTATGGTTTCTTGGGAGTAATCCTTTTAAGACAGTGTATCTCAACCTTGGCAACTTTAAAACATGTTTTGGGGGAAATTCTGGGTCTACATGTCTTAAAATTGCCCGGTTTGGGAAAAAAACAAGGGGATTATTTGAACGACACATTTTTAAAAAATATATGGAAATGCATTATCTGACATAAATATATATATATATATATAAGATGTTTACTAATACTTGCAACCCAGAATGTGCATTTGGACTGCGCTGAGGTTGCTAATGCAAACTAGCTCGAGCAATGAAAGGAGTGTATGGTCATTTTAGAAGAAAACAAGATTAATAATAGGATACTATCATATTTTAAACACCTTTAAATCACACACCGTGATTCAAAATCTCCTTAAAAGAATAAAAAGTTTCATCAGCCTCTGCTGCAAGCAGATGCACATGGCTTGCATTATAATCCAAAAATTCAAAACCGTATTTATTAAGATTTTTTTTTTAAAAAAATGCCTCCTTTATCACTTTATAAGTAAGTCAAGGTGGCAAACATACATAATAATCCTTTCTCCTGACATCAATGGTAAAATCTGTATGGAATCTGCAGGCTTGCCTTTAACAACTCATCTAGTAGCCATTAAATAACGAAGAATTCTATATACACAAATGGATGAACTTTCGTGAGTGAATTGTACATTTTCCCATTTCTCATTCTTGATACTATATTGGAAGGAGATGAAGACAACTGTGCCTCTAGCTCAGGGGTGGGCAATTGTGGCTCTTTTATGACTTGTGGACTTCAAATCCCAGAATCCCTGGGTAAGGCAATCTAAATAAAATGGAGGAAACATTGTGAGGTGTAAATGTAAGGAACCCTTTTCAAATGTTTCCTCCATTTTATTTAGGTT
>JANHFJ010002199.1:4024-14835 GCA_032468195.1 Cerberus rynchops
TATATTGTATTGTTTTTATGAGCTGTTCACCGCCCCGAGTCCTTCGGGAGAGGGGCGGTATATAAATTTAATAAAATAAAATAAAATTAAATTCAGTTAATACTTCATTCAAATATATTTTGCTTAAATCATATGTTCAGTAATATTGATGTTAATGGAATCTCTTTATAGGGGTCAATAAATTCCAATTTTTTATTTTATATATATAAAATGAATTATGAGGAATAAATATTTTATTTAGAGTTTCTGTAAGAATGAAGTAAAACAGGAGTTTCAATTTATGGCTCGTGATGTAAACAAAAGTGATTTGGAACTGGATGTGCTTAATTGTATTAAGATTAGATAAGCAATGGAGATTTTTAATGTCTAAAGGAATTTCACACTGAAATTTTAGTAAAGGAAGAATGTATAAAATATAATATATGTAGCTACTGAAGTAATTCCTCAGCCACTTGGTACTGCTGTAGTGGATTACTTGGATCTGAAAAGGAAAAAAACAAAGAGAACTTGAGAAAAGGAAATAGATCAATGATGATCCAACAGCCAGGTTTCTGAGTACTTGTTTGACAGCAGAGAAGAAATAGGATTAAAGTGCAGAGTCAGAGTAGAGGAGCCAAATGGATCAATACTTCCCATTTTATATAACATGAAGATTAATGGAGATTCACCCATTTTCATTTTACATTTTGTAAAAAATTAATACAAAGCAATTGATCAGTAAACAGGCTAGTTGGAGTGAGGTTTTAAAATGTGTCTGGAATTCATATTTACAATGAAGTGGACAGTGGAAAGAGGTTGGGTTGTCTGAAGTTACTTATTCTAGCCAAGTTGCATAAGAGAAGCTATTCATGCTATACACTGCTTTTGTTGATATTTCCTGATCTGCAACTTTATGCTAAACGAACAAGATCATGGAAAATTGTTTAAGCTGTGGATTAGTTTTCAAAATAGGACTACCACTATTCTTAATAGCAGGTAAGACATTTCCATTTCCATTTATGTTGTATTAAGGTCATAGGGAAAATAAAATTGTGCATATTAGCATGGAGTTAGGAAAATAATGAAACAGCTTCACTTTTAAATTTAGTCAAACACCGAACAGATTTTATTCTCTTATGCCAATGCGCAGGTTTACATTTGTTCTGTAGGAATCAACAAAACTGCCTTGAGTCCTTCTAAGATTCTACAAATTGTGTTTCTTGATTCAATATGAAACCATAGTTATGACTGACCTCCTTTGAAATTATTTCTTGTACATATTTGATATTTATTAGAATAAATATAGATCAAGGAGATAAAAACTGGCTTCTAATAGCTTCAAGATTCTTTTATTATAGTTGAAACTGAAGAATTCAATTTTATTGAAAGTATTAAATGTTCTAGAATGTGTAGATGAAATAGAGAAAATGACAGAAGAGAATTGGACCTAATCACAGCAGGATGAATAAGAATTGGTCGCTTGCTTAGACTTAACTTTATCTATCTATCTATCTATCTATCTATCTATCTATCTATCTATCTATCTATCTATCTATCTAGAAATATGCTATCTATCATGTAAAGCAACCCCAGGGGTGATTTAGAAGGCACATGATATTAACTGCAATATAAAATAGAAAGGAAATACAGCACGCACCAAGCAAAGAAAATATCTCACAAACCATGCTGTGTAGCCATGAAATATTTAGCACCGGTATCAGTGAAAGAAGAAAACAAAATTGATGGTGATACTGGAATGCTTGTCCAAAAGAAACAGCTGTCTGGGAATGCTGTATATTTTTTCAGGTTGAAAATGTACAAACTTTTCTATATTTCCAATAAAATGTACAATTGCTGTCTTGTTTTGATAAGAAGAAACAGGAAAAATGTTACTCGAATCAAGGAATTCATTTAAAGAAGGGTGGATATAGCTTTTAATTGAGTTTGTTTGGCTAAACTAGTAAGTGTAAGCTATTTAATCTGGTTAGTGCTAGTTGGGAATTGCAAGGCTTAAAGCTTAAACCTTCCTAGGAAGAGACAATAACAAATCATTTCTGTATTCTTGACAAGAAATCAACATGGTGTGCAATCATCAGAATCAACCTAAACTTGGAGAAAATTTTACCTTTTATAATCAAAGTGACAGGCTTTCAAGATTCCTGGAAAATTGTGATTTTCTTTTTTTTCCAAGTTTTTTATTTTTATTTTTTTCTTACATAACAAATTACATCATCCATTGTACTGTATGCCATCTGGGTATATGACCATTTCATTAACATGGTTATAATTTACCAGATAATATAGTATGACATAATATAGTATAATACAATTCCATATACTAGAATTCATAAAGTAATTATTCATCCCATTTTTCTTACCATCATAATATAAATTTGAACGTTCTTGTCTTTTATTTTTCTGTTTCTTATTTTTGTCATCTAATCTTTGATAGAATGTCTCCCACGTCCTATAATAATAATTTTGTTCTTTTCCCCTAATTTCCAATGTCAATCTGTTCCTTTCCGCATATTTTAATATCTTTCTAATCATTGTTCCCTCTGTAGGGATCTCTTTGCTTTTCCAATATTGTACAAATACAATTCTAGCTAGTGTTAATACATGTAAAATAAAATTTGTGATTTTCTGAGTGTAATCGCATGCATGTTTATTTGTGAGAAAGTCCAACTAAATTCAGTGGAATATCCCATCGTTTTAGGCAAAAAGAAAAAAATTGCAGCCAGCATTTAAAAGTACAATGGACTTAGATACAGTCACAAAGCTAGGGTTAAAGCAAAAAGTTTAGAATAAGAACTGCAGCATGGAGAAAACCATTTTTTTACATGAAAAAAGTCTCATGACAAGTAGATAAACTATGGGTGTGTATGTGTGTCAAAGAATAAATTATGTGGTATTTTGAGAGTCACACTAAAAGTGAGCAATATAAAAAGAGGAAGATGGAAAGAAGGATGGCAGGGAACAAAAGAAAGGCATAAATTAAAATTTAATTAAAATAATGAATAAATAAAATAAATAATCTCCAGGAGTGGAAGATATATTTGTCAAGGTACACTTTCAAGGCAAACAAGGTACACTTTTATGTATATTTTATATAACTTAAAATTTAATTGCTGTATATGTAAAATTAATATATTTATTTATGCACTTTTTAAAACTTTCCCAGTATTGTTAGATAACCAGAGATGGTTTCAGAGTCATTTATCATTGAATTGGTTACATCAATGAGAGAAATCTGGGTGAAATCATTAGCATTTCAGAGAAAATGAACAGCAATAATGTAAAGTATTTTGGAGCAAGCAAGCATATACTAAAAAGACAAATATTTAACTATGTACCTTAGCTACCTATATTTTGTATTTACTTATAAATTATTAGTATTATAGTAAAATTACACAAATTTAGAGTAATATTTGGCTATTTTCACAGCTATAGGTTTCAGATACAATGGGTTTTCTGTGGTCTACCTCATCTTCCTTCTAATTCTCCCACTGTGTCCCAGACCAAAGAATATTACAATGCAAGGTAGGCAAACATGCACCAAATCCTAATTCTCCTTTTTTTTAAAAAAAGTTTTTAATTTTTTTAACATATAATTCTCCTTTTGATGACCTCCAGGTAGGTATGGATTACGATCTCCATGTTTTACAGTCAATATTGACAAAGCCAAATGTCTACAGAATTCTGGGAATCATAGTCTCAACCCATTGAGGATGCCATGTTGACTATAGCATGTTGAGCTACATTCAGGTTACTTATAGTGTATGATTTAGTAATCTAAATAGTACTTTATTACTTTAACCAATTTAGTCTAGTGGTAGAAACAGGAAGCTGTGCGTTCTAACCCCACCTTAGATATGAAAGCCAGCTGGCTGACTTTGGTCCAGTCACTTTCTCTTAGCCCAAGTCACCTGACAAGGGCTAGAGGAGGAGGAGGAAAATTTAATGAATCTTGAGTTATTTATAAAAATAATAAAGATAGTATGGAAATAAATAAATGGTTGAATAATGTGAAATACATTGCTAGACTGAGCATCTTTTATGGTCTCTGACCTGCATTTATTTCTTTTGCCTCAGAACATTTCCCACAAAATCTTCTAAATCATAATATTCTTTGGATCATATTTAAGAACTACACACTATTTCAGCGTTGGTCTGAAAATCTGTGACTACACATACTTGACTTTAATTGGCTAGATATCCTTTCATGATTAATTCCATTCTGGAAGGCTGGTATTTATTCTCTCATAAATAGCATCGTAATTTAGAAAGCAACTTTTTAAATTTTAGGATTTTGCTCCTTTGTTGCTTTTTAAAATAATGAGTTTGTGTGATGCAATAGAAATGTTTTAATAATTTTTATGTTTTTGTCTTTCAGGATGCACCGGCCATTTGCTTAGAACCGTCAGCTATACCAGCTTCATTTTCCTTATGTTACAAGTGTCTTTTCAAATTGCTTTCTACTACTTACCTCCTAATGGTATAAATTTCATGGCAATAATTTATTCTAGGGGTTAAAACATTACAACTAGAGATCAGACCTGGAATAACTTATCAATGATATTTTTGACCAACATAATTAACTGGTTATGTTAATTTGTGTTCTTTGAAAACATCATCAGTTAGAGTCGACTAAAATATCTGTAAAATTGAAAACTCAAATAAAAGATTAAAAACTAATTCTAATGAATGTAAAGTAAGAAACAGAAAAGAAAAAGAAAGAAGTCAAAGAAAAATTTAGAAATTCCAAAAAAGATAGTAAGATAAAAGATAAAAGAAAAAAAGAAAATGATACAAAGAAGTAGCTTCCAATCTTCTTTACAACAATCATAGGTAGAATTCTGGGTGGCCATTTTGAATTTCTCAAGTTTTAAACATTACCTCAGAATGGTTTGTTTGAAATTTGAGAAATTTGAAATGGCTTCTACATTATTGCTATACTGTATTTCTATAGAAAAAGAAATAGAAATAGGATATAGAACATATTTTAGTATGCAAAGACTTGGTATAAGCTATAGTGTTAAGTTCTTTGAAGAAAAGGAAAGTGAATCTAAAAAGTACTTAAAGTTACAAAATAGCAATGTTTAGTTTCATATAAAAAATAATTTTTTTTTGGAATCTTCCCAAAAAAATCTTATAAAATGCTCAGTTACTTTGTTGAACAGCAAACACAAATATTTTTAAAGTGTCATTTGGGGATATAATTATTTTCTGATTTTGGTGATATGAAGCCATTCAAAACTTATCAGAAATAAATTATTAGAAGTATTTGTCATCACTCATAGCGTTCAAGCCAAGCATGACTTGGATAGTGACATGTCCCTCATGTTTATATAAATTGATTTTAATTTGAATTAGAATGACATTGTTTTTATATTTGTTTTGCACTTATTTCCTTGCCAATTTCAAAATTCTAAGACATTCATATGAAGAACTGCAAATGTTTCATTTTAAAAGTTTTTGCCAATAACCCAATCCATGTGTTAGATCTCCCCTCCCCACCAAACAAACCCCAGTTCCACCAAAATATGCTTTTTTTTAAAGTACAAACAATACGTTGAAAAGATATTGAGGAATGGAATATAATGGCTGTTTCCAAACCAATGGTTTTTCTTCCACAGATTTTTTTTGGGAGGAAGTGCTGTCACATTTTGGGATTGTACGGTAAGATTTTAATTCAATTGCCTGATTTTATTGTTGGGGTGGGAGAAGGTAGTGGTACACACAGGGAGTAGTTGAAAAAAGTAAAAATAGCAGTCATTGTAGTACAATTGAAACTCTGCCCAGTTTTTATGCGTGCCACAGAGCTTTGATTGCACCCATGGTAATAACTGAAGACTTTGAATAAATATTTTATTATTTCTATATATTTATAAATCATTTAATATTTTAATAAATAAAAATGCATACCAATAATGGCAGACAAGCCTTCCTGTCCCATTGCTAACCAATTTCCAAAGGTTCTAGAAAGTCATAAGGGAAACTCAATGCTGCTGTCTTTTTGACAGCCAGACTTGATGGATACGGCGGCTTGTCCCTCACACCTTGGGAAAACTTATTTCAATGTATGATGCATCTGCTTCCATTTTGAGTCACTGGCATTTTTGACACACCAATTGTTTTTCACTCTCTGGTGTAGCGTGTGACCTTCCTGGACTGGGACCCTCAGCCTATGCATTGGGGGTCTCCTTATAGCAGCTTCGTTGGTACAGTTTGATTTTTAGTGACTCAGCTTTGGTTATTCCATCTTCATTATGGAAAACTCTAAAGGACATGTCCACTTTGCACCACTTTGGGATTGGCTCCAGCCCTAATTGATCTCATGATGCTGACTGTTTTGGAGAAAATGAATCAATACATTAATGACACTTCTCCAGTATTTTATACGTAGTATTTTCCTTTGAATTTCTTGATTGCAGACCTGGCGGGCAGTTTATTGTCCTCATAATAAGAACGCTCACCTCACGCCAAGTTCAAGGCAAGGATTCCTCTCTTTGTCCTTCCTCCATCAGAGATTCAACAACCCATTCCTTACCAGAAAATATCCCCTTTTCCCCAATCCAACCACCAGAGCAATTTGCAATAATGGTCACAGTTTCCACTCAGTTGTAAATACAACTATTGAAAAGCAAGGAAGAGAAGATATGTGCTCACATTTTTATTTTTTTTTCTGTGTGGCATGAAAATAGAGGGGACTTTTGTTATAAGGGGGAGGTTTGGATGGGGCAGGAGATTAATTCTATGATGTTCTTTGCACTTGGAAACTGAAGGGATAAGAAATCAGCAAAAAGCCAAGAGAAATTAAGGGGATGCTTATAAACTGTGCTGTGAATGTTTGAGAGGATAAAACATCGGTGGTATGCACTTATTTCTGAAGCCCATTATCATTTGGTATCCTCCAGTATGGTGAAGTCACTTGCCAGTAATGGAAATACCATTTTATTATAACTCTGTCTACTAGATTTGGTTTTCAAATTTTCAGCAGACTTGTACATAGCAGCAAATAATTTGTTTTCTGGATCTCTCTGCTGCCATCGAATAGTTATCTAGATTTCTGTATTGGCAGTCTTTGGGAAATAAAGTTTAAAATATATTGGATAGTCTAATTATGGGGATTAAAGTTTAATACATAATAATTCACCTGGCTGAAGAAGATTTATCTATAAGGTGCAGGTTATAAGGTACAGGTTAGATGAATACAGAAATGGCAGCTTCAACTGGGATACAAAGTAAGCAGTTGGTGCGTGGTGTCTCTTTTCTTGGTGAATAACCTGAATCTAAATCCGACTGATATGAATAGAATTTATTTCCAGGCATGTGGATTTAAAATGCAATTGGAGGGTGTTAGATACGCTCCAGCTTTCTGAGCTCCAAAAATTAAGGAAAAGCTTGTATTGCTTTGCTTAAATCAGAATCTGATCCACTTCAAATGGAGCAAAAATAAAAACGTTTCTCCTACTAGAATGGGAAAAATCTTAGCTTCATAAAATACTAACATTCCATGTACCCTGTAGGTTTAGCAGGCTTGATGCTGGAAACATCATACAACTTTTGGCTCCTGACATTGGAATGTTTCTTTTTGGTCTGACTGTCATGCTGCTTTGCTGTAAGACAGTGAAACTCAACAACTGGAAAAGTGAGCCTCCATCTGGAGACCAAGATCAGTTCTCTTCGGATGAGGAGGATGAGGAAGAAGACATGAAAGAAACGGTAGAGATGCTGCATGTGTTGCATTTCTTGGTGTAACAGAAACAAAGTGAAAATTACAAAAGGAAAGGGAGGGGGTCTTCCTTTATTCTTTATTAGAAGCACTCAGTGATATTCTGAACCTCAAACTAGCAACCACTTTTTAGTCTTGTATCTTGTGCTATTTAAACTGTTATTTATTTTTATTTCAATGTCTGTTTGTCAGATGTTGTCAAAATGTCTGGCCACAAATGTACTGTCAAAGCCCTTCTTATATGCATCACATGTATACACAAATATATCATGCAAATCCAGAAAATTGAGTTAGTTTCATAAAATGTTTGTGCAAATATAACTGTCAAGTATAAATAACATGAATCAAAATCTCAATCTACTCAAGCATAGTATGATTGGTTAGTTTTTAGCTCAGATTTTTGCATTCAATCCAACCATAGTAGTTTATGGCTCAGTCAATTTTGGTTTATTCACTGAATGATGACAGAAATTGAGGCTTACCATACTTCAAAGTCTGAGAAATGGGAAATAATCAGTTAATTAATTGGAAAAGGAAATAATTCATTAAATAATTTATATGGCTTGAACTTGAACTTTAAACTACCTAATAATCTGTGTGTAATCCTTATAATTAAATAGCAATAATTGTGCACAAATGTTTGATTTTGACTCATTAGCCTTATGTGATACATATCTATTCAGAAATAAATCTGACTGAAGCAAAGTATAGACATAAGCACAGTCTAGAAATACTTTAAAAGACCATATTTAAAAAAGAGGGATAAACTTGCATCTCCTAGACAGAGCTCAAGTAAACAAATGGTATACTCATTGCAGAGTGCAGAAAGAAATATCTACTAGATATGTCTAATTTTTGATATTCCTTCCAAAAATAGATAGACCTTTCTACATTTATCAGATGAGAAAATATTTTTTTTATTTTGCCTATTTTTAAAAAAAATATGACAACACAGATATATTGAATACACTGGCATACCAACAGAGCCCTAATCATTTATTGATAGGGTATCAGACTTTAAGAAGGTGAAATAATCCATCAACATTCCACCCCAATTGGATTTGTTTAAGTGCTTTATTTGGAGAAACAACCATTCCATACACAGAATTGTAACAGAATCGCTGGCCCTCCTGTTATCTGATGGTTTTGCTGCTTGTGCTGAATACTGATTCTTGGGCAATATACTGTATTCCATGTCCACAGGAATCTGAAGCAGAAACTGAAGATACTGAGGACACAGACATTGGTTGTCTGTTTGAAAAGGATCATTTAAGATGCAGCTATTCAGGTTTCCTTCTGAAATTCAGTTTGTTCCTAACAGGCTTGGAGACTCTTTGTGAAGACACATTTAGAACTGCTGGCAAAGTCTTCATTATGCTTCTGTTAGGCTCAACAGGTACAAGTTACTTCACATATTTTGGGACAGTGGGTTAGGTTAGGCACAATTTAATGCCCCCACAAGAGGAAAGAAAAAGGAAGGTGATATCTGGCATTTTAAAATCTGGACACAGCATTAGGGTATTTGTATGACAAGACACTACAGATTATAGCAAATGGAGAACAGGTGTCTCTGGGTTTGTTTCAGTTAATAATGATCCCTCTTTCTCCACATGAAGAGAAGAGGTTCTTTCTCCAATGGCAAGCTTGGCCCCATAGTAGCAGTAACTTGGAAGTGTTAGCTAGACTAGCTTTTGCTTTTCACCTGTGTCTTACCCACACCCACCACACTGTTATAGACGTCTCGATTTTGATTAGGAGAGTAGGGCAGCAGCCCTCCATAACAGAGGCCCCAGAGACCCCAATTTCTCATGTGGTCTCTGGGGAAAATTAATTGCCCACCCCTGCTCTTACAAAAAGTCCTTGCTTAACAACCTTAACTAGGACTACCAATCCATTGCTAAGTTGCTAAGTGGAAAATCACATGAACATAATGGGTATATGATGTCAATTCCTATATTATGAAGTAAATCACCATGATTGTTAAATGAGACATTATGTGGCCATGACTTGCAGATTGACTTCCACATTCTCCATTAATTCTGCTTGTCAGAAACTGGTTGTGAAGCACAGAAATGGCAATCACGTGTACATCTGAACTAAACTGTTGTTTCTCTGTGTCATATAATATATGTGGGTATATGCATAATTTTGTATCTGTTTATTTTATTTTGTCATGTTTATGTAGTGTATATTGGATGTGATGACTATTTGAGAGCTATATGCAATGAAATTTCATTTTAATGTATGATGATTAGTATACACTCAAAGTGACAATAAAATTATTCTAAGTCTAAAGTTATTTTAAGTCTATAGGATGCTGCAATGGATGTATATCCCAATGTGCTTTTCTAAGGCAACTAGCCTTTCCTGGTTTGTTTGTTTGTTTGTTTAGAAAAAAAACAACATTTAACTTCTCATCCAAGAAGCTTTTTCAGTTCTTCAGATATTTCTTAGATGAGAAGCGAAATGTTTTCAAAGAAAAAAACCCAAGTCATTCCAATTGCCATTTGGAAAACAATTTGGGACAACCATGACCTGATTGAGAATCTCCATAAACAATGAATGTAAATGTGAGAGTTGATCATAAAGTTATGTTTTTTAACACCATCATAATTTTGATCATTAAATGAGACTATTGGTATATGAGGATTACCTGTATTCCATTTTATTTTTTATTTTATTTATTATTTTACTTATTACATTCAGAGAGCTTTTATTTCTGTGGGGGTGTTCTTAATTTTGTGATGGTTCTCCAATGGTATAAACTGGACCTTATAACCAAGAAAATCGTATTTCCTTATCCCTAGGTATAATTCTACCTTCTGCATGCTCAGCAGTTTATTTCTTTACCTTCCTGGCTTTGTGCACCTGGTGGTCCTGGAATTGTCCAATCAGCCCAGTTCTTTTTAATAGTTTGTGTGTATTTCTTGCAATATTTTCCGCGGGACACATCATTGTGCTTTACTTCTACCAACTGCCTTACTTCCAAGACCTTATTTCTTCAGAAGTCATTTATGTCAGGTAAAATGAGAAAACATGAAGGTGAAACCACAATTCACTGTGCTTATTTTATTTAAATTTGATTCAACCCCACGTC
>JANHFJ010002199.1:37637-49416 GCA_032468195.1 Cerberus rynchops
ATTTAAAACTCATTAAAATTCATATTAACCCTCAAGGTATCAGGCCAGGCCGGCTAGTTGGAATAAGTGGGTTTTCATTATTACATCATCCCATCATTACATCATTTCATAATTTCATCATTGCAGCAACTGGTCAGCTCTTAAATCACTACCCTGACAAAGCTGCACAAAGTATTTTAATCTCTGTGTGGGACATGTGCCTCAGTTATAGGCTAGTTTTAACTAACCACAGAATGATGCATTTCAGTTAAGCATTCAGATTAAAACATCTGGCCTATTTCATTAAAACTGATGCCTTTAATATTCATTATTGCATATTCCTTTATTCATAACCCCAGTCATTTTTTTTTTCACAAGACATATGCAATATACAATGCAGCCGAATGTAGTAAATGAAAGTGAAAAGAGAGGATTCTTGAATAAATTGACAAAAAAAATCACAACCTTGGAGCCAGGTGACAATGTGGAAGGTGAGCCAGGACAATCTCTTTGCCCTGGTGCAAGGGTGGTTCACTTGCAATCAATCAATTTCAATCAATCTTTATTACAGTCATAGATCAGCACAAAAGTTAAACATTAAAATAAAATAAAACAGGACTGAACAGAACAAAACAGGACACGTCCGTAGTAATACATCACAAGTAGACTAATTGCTCTTTTCAGTGAGTGGACTGCCTTTGTCTCATAACCCACCCCCAGCTGAGGAGGGGTTTAGGTGCTGAGTTTAGAAGTAGATTTTTCCTTTTACCTGAACACAACACAAGCATGGTAATGCGATGTGGGAAGTGGCTTGAAATTGTTCCGGGTCAGCACACCTGTGGCTCCAATTGGTTCTTCCAGGTTCCTTCCATCCAGTGTCAAGACCTGTTCGCTTGCCCTTCAATCTTTCTTTGGCTGTGAGGGTGACCACAACTGTGATTTTCATTGCTATTTTTTTTTATGAATTCGCCATCGACTGGTCAATCTAGAGAATGAAAAGCCATGAAACTGTTCCAGGCTGGATCAGTATAATTAAAAGGTCGTCGTCTCATTATTTCTTGTGTGTGTGAGTATGCATAGATATGTGTGGGTGTGTCACTTTGAGTCAACCGCCTGGACTAATCCCTGTAGTTTTCTTGGCAAGCTATTTTGGAAGCATTTTGTCCTTACCTCCTTCTTAGGGCTGAGAGAGAAAGATTGACCTAAAGTCACCCAGCTGCCTTCACACCTATAACAGGACCAAAACTCACGTTTTCCTGGTTTCTCCCTGGTGCCTTAAAACATGACCACTGCTGGCAAGACCAGGAGAGCAGACTAATGAGGAAAAAGGATGGAGCATCCATATTTTCATTCCAATCTCAATGGCATGAAAATGCAGAAGAATTAAATGCAGAGGGGCAGGGATAAGGAAAGTCATGAGCTTTTTGAATACTTTTGATTACATCCTTAATTTCCCTAATGCTTTGATGTGCTTCATTCCATTAGAAGAACTAATCTCTATATATACTCTGACTAACTTTATTCTTGGTTCAATATAACATTTATTGCATAAGTCGGAAGTCTTAAGAAAGAGGGAAAAAAGAGGGAAAATACAGCTTCTTTAGAGCTCTACCCAGGATTGATTCCAGTAATTCAAAAATTCAAAAAAAATTCAATGCAATTCAATCTTTTATTTTCAATGCACAACATGTGTGCAGCGAAATTGAGTGAGCTTCCATCGGTACAATCACATAAAGCACAGAAACACAGAATACATTCGAATACAGAATACATCTCCAGACTTAATGCCTTCTAATTTATTTTTTTATGAAACAAAGCATTTGATCTACCTATCTTATGCATGGAAAAATTCTCCTAGGCAAATATTTGAGAAAAATGCCAACCTCAGTATGGGCTGCAACTAGCTCAGTATAAGATCTCCATCTAACAGCAAATGTATGTGCACCTGCATTTTATTCATACTATTATAGTCAACCAGTTGAGGAAAATATTGTTTGAAGAATATATTTTCTCTATGTTCCAAGGTCTTACTTTTTATGCATGCATGAAGATGCATATTGCTGAGGCAGGAGATGAAGACAGGAAAGCAAGTTGCACTGAATCAGGTAGGAATAAATAAGAATAAATTACTCAATCCAGTCTTAGTTGGATGTCTTCCTAGTTAATGTATTAGAGTAAAGTGTTAATTTGCAATACTGGCAGATTAGCCCTACCAGAATAAAAGACTAAAAACTAATATTTTTCTGCTCTCACAAGTGTAGGGTCACATTTAGGAAAAATGTCAAATGTTAAATTTCTTTTAAAGATTAGCCAAGGAGCATTTGATAAAGGAAAACAGAATTATTCAGCGAATGAATTTCTTATGAGTGAAAAACTAGAGGAGACCCTAGAACTGCCAACACAATCTGTTTTACACGCTTAGAGAGGATATTCTATGCATTTTCAAGGGCGTATTGATGCAAAAATCAATATATTCTCTATGCTTTTGACTTTTTTCTTTTGATTCCACACCAAGGCCTCTGCACAATTGTGGCATAAAAATCTATCACTTACCTGTGTTGAAATATAAATACAAATTAGCTTTCTTGAGCTTTGATTTACCAGTGCTTAGATGAACCAAACTATTTAATATTAACAAAGAAAGAAATTAAGACACCTTGAATCTGGAATACTTTTAAAAATAAAGACCTTTTTAACATGTATATATTTGCTCAGGGATCTGTAACTGATTATTAAATATAGTATTGATGTTTAAATATGTGATAAATTTCAGTTGTCATTGAATGTGTATGGTGGAGTTAATTTGGTGAAGAAGCCATAGAATATTGAATGCTACTATTTTCTAGATCTACATTTTCTTAAACTGCTGCCATTCCCATTAAAAAGCAAAGAGCAGTGAAAGGGGGATTTATTTATTTATTTATTTATTTATTTAAACTTTTATACCGCCTCTCTCCCAAAGGACTCGAGGCAGTGTACAGCCATCTAAAAAACACACAATAGACAACAATTTAAAAACAAATTAAAAATTAAACTAAATTGGGTGGCTGATCACAATTAAGATTTAAAACCTAAATGAAATTAAAAAATTTAAAATTTAAACGTTATAAATTTTAAACCCAATTTAAACCCCCCCAACTAATTAGTACTAGGCCAGACTGGCCTGTTGGAACAAATAACCTCACATGTATGTGTATATATCACCCCAGGCATCCATCATGGATAAATACCACAAGTAACCAAAAAGAATATAAAATGTTGCATCTGGGGAAGAAACTTAGTAGTAGAATGTTTGATTTCCATGCAAAAGATCTTACTCAATTGTTCCTGAGCCACTGGAAAAACCTTAAAAAGCAGTGATCAGTCACAGTAGGTAATGTGAGGGCAGCTAGACAAGAACTCTTATCCAGAATAAGACAGATTCTGAAAGTAGTTGCCTGTACTCAGTCATCTGTTGCGCTCCTTCATGGGTTGCAGATTGATACAGATGGCTGGAAACTTCTCCACTGATACATTAAATTATGAGAGCCTTTATAAATAGTAATGTAGATCTTCTATACAAGATTAAACTGATTTTAATAAATATGTTCTATAGATTCAGGAGATTCATGTTGCCTAAATAGAAAAGCAAGTTCTTGAGCTCAGATCAAAAAGGTTCTGTAGCTAATCTCAAAAAGCTAATGAATGTTGGGAGCATACCAAGAATGAATAAGAGACTACCAAGAACCCCCAAGACTTTAAACTAGATTGGGATTTGAAAAATATATGGCAAATCTTTTCTGTATCACTACCAAGAAAATAGCAACTTTATGTTCACCTGTAATAAAGTTTAGCCAAATGGATGCTGTCCCTTGAATCAAATGTATGAAAGATGATAGCTTAGATTATTTCTGAGCAAAAAATATTTTCTCTATTGGGGATTAGAGTTACTTAACAATGGGACATATTTTAAGTTTTGTGGAATTTTATCCATAGAATGTGATAGAGAAGCTGTAATGTATTTATTTTATTTTGTGGGTAAAAATAAATAAATAAAAGAGTAAATATAATTTGTGACTTGTTTTCTTTTGGAGAGCTAAAGTTATCCTTGCTATCTCTGAAAAACAAAGTTTCATTCAGGGTCTCCACAATATTCACATTACATTACACAAAATGCAAATTGTTTAAATCTATTAATATTAACAACAGCAGCAGCAGCAACAACAACAACAACATAGTCTTCCTGTAGAGAAACTAGATGATCTATTAGTTTCCAACTAACCACCTAGAAAAACAAGTTTGTATATATTGTTTCTGCACAGATCTACCTAATAATGAAATATGTGAATTGCCCAAGGATGAAGCAGGAATCCTGTGGGATGCAGTATGTTTCATATTCTTACTGATTCAGAGAAGAGTTTTTATGAGCTACTATTATCTCTATATTGTGACTGATCTCAAGGCTACAGATTTCTTAGCCTCCAGGTATTTATCAACAATATTTGAATTCACAACAATATTGCATTTGGTTCTGTAAGTGGAGATGAAAACAAGGCTAAAATGGATGATTAACTGCTGTAACTAACATATAAGTAGATAACTGACATGGAACAAAGTGGGATATCTAACATCTAGTGCCCTGAAAATTTTAACATTATCTTAGAGTTATTTTCCATTTCCCAATTTAAACTTTTCTTGAAATTACTAGAGAAACTGGTGACTATGTAATTCTAATCATGTGACACATTTAAAACCATTGCAGGATTGAGCAAGGATTGTGATGATTTTTCAGACCAACATAATCCAATTAATATGGATTATCTATTCAAGTTTCCTGGGCAAATGTGGGTTCTTAATATCATGGAATCATTCCCACAATTTCTAAAAAAAGGAACTCTAGTCATCTTTTTTTTTCAAATTATAGCTTTTCTTATTAGGCTTTGATTTGTTTATATTTTTTAGCACTGTTGGTTGCTAATATGTTCTATTTCTAGGTGTGATATAAGAAAAAATAATTATCCAACAATGAATTTCATTGCACATTTTTAATTAGGTTATTAGAATATATACAATAGAATAGAATTCTTTATTGTCCAAGTGTGGTTGGACACACAATGAATTTGTCTTCGGTGCATATGTATAAAGGGAGCTATCTCTTTTATAATCCTTAGAAAATAATATTCTGAGGTTTTAGAGAATTTACGTTTCTATAAATGCAGTTGTCTAATAAATTGCTGATTAATGGATTCTGGTTTTTTTAATTGGTTGGCATACATATGTACATAAATGGCTTGATTTATAACTTTTTTCTGTCTTAATTAAATTTTAAAATTGCTTTTGCAACCTGATGATTTTTACATTTATTGGAATGGCAATATCTAAAATTCTCAGTAATTGTAGGGATTTTCATACTTTGTGTTAGTTTTTATGTTATCTTTAAAAATCTTAGTATTATACAAATTTAATTATTTAAATTTTTAATTAATTTAGGGAATTTCAGTTTATGCTGCCTGAAAATTCTGGGAATTTCAACCCCACATATTTGAAGGATCTAGCCTAAAAATATAATAGTTCCAATCTTCAATTGCCAAAATTAAAGGGAGTTGATGCCAAGACAGCAAAGACTGGGCATGTTTTTTGGCTATTATTGATTATTGTTGGAAGAGAAGAAAAAGTCACATGGTACAGACAATACAAAATAATAGGTGCATTCCATGCTCTAACATTTTGTTGTAGGTCGCGGGTGGTCGCATAAACATTTCACTGCATATCATACCATGTATGACTGTGTATGTGACCAATAAAATTTGAATTTGATTTAGATTCCTCTGCTGTTAGTGATATTAATTAAATGGTTCCTTTGCATACACATCTGTTTGGAGATAGTACATGTCTGAATATTATCAATAGAGCAGTCTGTGAGTTTTATGAGTTTCCTACAAAGGCAGTTTGCTGGCTACCATTCTAAAAAAAGTAATGTTGGCTAAATTAGATCCTTTATCTACCAAGGCACAATTTTGGAAAGATTGTTCTAACTTGTTTTTCAAAACAGGGCAGCTGAGATGTTTGAGTTGAAACTGAAAAAAAAGGTGATTTCTCGGATGGAAGAAAATAGAAAATCAATGGAAATCATGACAAAGGAGTAAGTTTCTTCATTTAGTTGCAGCATCATTAAAAAACATACCTAGGAAATATAACAAATCTATTTTCATATGAGATGCTCAGTTGGGAAAGGCAGTAAAGATGGATCTTCAGCTTAAAGGCAAAAAAATTCAGTTTAGTATGTTAACATCATTAATGTAATCCATGTAGGCTGGATAGCTTTCAATCAGATTGTTCTTTGTGACCAGAAGTATTGGATATTTTGTCTTTCTTTCCTAAATTGTGTGTTTGTGGCAGCTTCCAACTGTAGCATATACTGTAGTTATCACATACAATATATTCATGAGCAGTCATGAAAGAGTCTGTTAAATTTGAGACTATTTACAAATAAAAATACATATTTATTGTTGTCTTGGTCCAAAAAAAGTCTGCATGTCTAAATCCATATCTTAACTACAAAAATACTTACAGCTAGTATGAGTTAAAATGACCCCACCCTATTCCACCGTAGTCTTCTCAGTGAAAGAATCTTGATATATGTAAAAATGTTAAATGGAAATTATGGTCCTTGATAGCCCTCATCTGCAAATATGGAAATTTCAGACATCTTCTACTTTAGGCTTCATAGGAAGAATATATGCTCAATCCTACATTGACAAGCAAGAGCACCCCAAAAGAGAGAAAGGAGAGAAATAATACTAGCATAGTCTTTTAAAAATCTCAGTTATATTGGTATAAAAGCATCCTTGACTGTTTTTTGGAGGCAGGAAATCATCTCTTCTTTTGTGATTGTTTTAGGATGGACCTGATTAAACCAAAATTTAAAAACCAAAGTTCTTGCAAACTACAAGAAGCAGAGTCTGATCAGAAATTGGAAGACGAGGATCCAGGTAAAAACTCTCTTTTTTTTTTCACAAAACATCTTATTGCTTAGAAAATTTTGAATATCCCAGACCTTTTGCAACCTTCTGACAAGCAAAGTCAATGGGGAAATCAGATTCACTTAACAACTGGGTTATTACTTAACAACTGTGATAATTCATTTAACAACCATGGCAAGAAAAGTCATAAAAGGAGGCAAAACTCACTTAATAAATGTCTCATTTAGCAACATAAATTTTGTGATCAATTATGGTCATAAGTCAAAGACTATCTGTACAGTATATCTCGCTCATACACATATTAAGAATTTGTTTGAGGTGAATGACTGCACTTCTAAAATCTCTTTTGAATAATCCTGTTGATTTCACGAACACATCCATGTACTTTTCTTAGTAACATAGAAATAGACTGTCTTCTATTTTTTTTCAATTTCTCAGACCAGTCTAGAGTCCTAGAATTCTGCTGGATTCCATACACGAAATAAGCTTCTATCTAATTAGCTTTTGAGATAAACCAAAGTCAGGTTAGATGCTGGTATAAAGTAAACAAGTATTATTTCTGTTTATCTTGAAAATAAACACTAAAATTACATGGGTATTTTGGTAATGATGGCACCCTCAAATTCCGCTGTTACTACTATGGCTGTATTAGCCACAATGTTTGTGTGACAATGTCATTTGTACATCATCATTTACCCCTTGATCCTATGCATGCCCATGCTTGGTCATGAAGTCTGGGAATTCTGGGAACCTCAACTTCAATGTATCTGGAGAGTGACAGGTTGGGTAAAGTTTCTTTATTTTTTCTTGAGACACTTTTTACTAAGTAATGACTTTTGTCTTTTCTGCAGGAGATGATACCAGCAAGATGGAAAAAGAGAATAAAAACAATTGGTGGCAGCCATGGGTGACACATAATTCAGGTACATTACCTGTGTTTACTAAGAAAAGATCTATTCCTTTGGTATTCCCTTTAAACAGGATCTGCCATCTTTTCAACTTGTCTTTCATTGTTTGTTTGACATTTTTGCTGTAAAACAATTATTACTAGGCTTGGAAAAGCATGAACAATGGGTTAAATCAGTTGGTTAGAAACATTTTGGCTGATCAAAAAGATGCATTTGATTCAATACTCAAACATTTTTTTAAAAAGTTTGTAATGCAGAGGATTTACAAAAAATACAGGTGTCATCTTCAGGTATGGCATATAGTTCTCTTTCATGCAAGTGCAGTAGCTTAACAGTGAAATGTTTGGCTAAACAATTACAGTTTTCCCTCTTTTCTAGCTAATTTTCTTCTGACAGGTGGTGGGCCAGTGACTTGGGCCAGTGGTGGGATTCAGCCGGTTAGCAGAGGTTCACTGAACTGGTTGTTAACCTTCTGCAAAGTTGAACTAATTGACTGATCCCACAACTGGGAACACCACTGGCCCTGTCCTGCTCCACCTCCTTCTCCAAGCCACTCCTTTTCTTGCATCACCTGCCTTGGCTGCCTGCCTCACTTGCCAGCCTTTGCAGCTTGCCTAGACCACATGACACTTGTGGCCCAACTGCTCTCTGGCTCCCTCAACAGTTTTCCTTGCTTGCCAGCCTTCGCAGCTCACCTAGATCACGTGGCACTCGCAGCCCAGCTGCTCTCCAGTTCCCTCATCCACTTGTATTTGCTGCTCGCCTAGTTTTTGATAAGTTGCTCTGAGTACAGGTACTATGTGACCTCCCAGCCCACTCCATTGCATTGCCCATGGGAAAATCTACTCCAAGGTTGAATAAATCCAGTGTCAAGCTCAAAACAGCAAGCCTCTGATGAGCTATCTCAAGGTTGCCCTTCAGCATGGACAGGCTGCAGGGGTATGACTGAGAGCCATGCTGATCAGCTGGGAGGCAGAGAATGGATTGGCTATGCTGATCAGCTGGGAGGCAGAGAATGGACTGGCTGCACCGAACATCTAGAAGGCTGGAAAGTAGTGAATGTATTGACCGTGCTGAGCAGTTGGGAGGTGGCAAAACTGTGATGCTTGCGACGTGAGTGATGTTGAGTTGGTCATGCATATCCAGTCACATGCCCACCCAGCCAAGCTCATCCAGCTGGTCATTAGGGCAGAGAACCAGTTGTTAAATTATTTGAATCCAATTGGGTTGGGCTACAATTGGCTTGAGCAGAGGGGGGCTGAAATTAATCTCATTTGCCGCACACCAGGTTAGATAAAAAGCTGTTTTAATTTGTTTTAGTATTTGTGAATAATGTGGCAGTGGAGCTACAATCCTTGAGGAGCAGAAAACTTGGCTGAAAAATCTGAGTTTTGTCCATGTGGCATATATACACATTTCACTGCATTTCATACTATGTATGTCTGTGCATGTGATGAATAAAATTTGATTTGATTTGAATTCCATAACAGCTTTTTAATATGTGGATTTCCTGTTAATTTCAGTGGTTCGAAGTGGGAGCTATTTCCTTTTTGATACAGATAGTGAAGATGAAGAAGAAGAAAATGAACACTCTGAAAAGAGCAAAAAAGAATTATTTAAAAAGAAAACAGCATGGCAGGTGTGACAAATTTCTGAAGGGGAAAAATGTCCAGGGGAACTGACTGGGAGCTAATGAAAATGGCACATAGGCATGTAGTTATTTTTAAATGATAGGCAAAAACCATTCATTCAGGCTTTGTGGGAATACAATTCTGTACCCTTGACTTATAATAATTCATTTAGAAACCATTCAAAGTTACAATGGCACTGAAAAATATGACTTATACCTGGTCCTCACGTTTACAATCATTGCAGCATTCCAATGGTCATGTGATCAAAATTTGGTTGCACGGCAAATCAAATTGCAGTATTCAAGTGTCATATGATCGCCATTTACAAACTTTCCAGCTTATTTCTGACATGCAAAGTCAATGGGGAAGCCAGATTCACTTAACTGTGAATCTTACTTAACAACTGCAGTGATTCACTCAACAACTGCCTCATGTCAATGGTTGACCTCCCATGATGGCTTCAGCAGGGTTAAACTGGGGAGAGGAACTAGATTCTATTTTCTTTCAGCACATAATTTTTATTCTATGTTTTGGCTGTTTTACAAAACCCACCATTTGTTCAAAGGCAGGTAGAAATTCAGTAGGAGATAATTTAATATATTCTACCTCAAGTTAGCCATTGCTCAATAAGATTCTGTCTTCTTTGCAGCTTGCATATGAAGCCTGGATGAGCAATGCAAAATCAGCTCTAAGTATGAGAGAGCAAGATGAAATCAGAAGTCAAAGAAATAAAAAGAAGGAAAGGAAAAATGATGAGCAATTGCCAGGGGTTGAAAGAGGTAGGGGTACTTATACACATGCTGTTATTTTCACTAGGTTATACCATGATTAGTTAGAAGTAGAAAATACTATATTTTAAAGCATCCCTCACCTCTTATTAATGTATTTTGGAAACTTTTTCACTTAAAAATAAATTTAAATTCTTGTTGATGAAAAGGTAGAAACCTCAATATACAACTTTGGTCCCTTCATCAAGGGCATTGGCCTGAGTCATAATTCTGGGATGCTGTTCTGACTTTTTAGTTTTTGTTTTGTTTTGTGTATTTAGCTAATGTCAGTTTGGAATCCTCTGATGAAAATATAGAGATGCTGGCTTCTGAAGAGGACTTGGATAAACCAGGTAATTAATTCCATTGTACATAACTCATTAGCGTACAAAGGATAGGTCACAGGTGAGTAACATCAAGGCATTCAGGGCTATAACTCAGCCTTCCAGTCTTGGAAGGGTGGCAAGAAGGCCATGTCATTAAATATGATGGTACCTGAAGCAGGGGGATCCACCAATGAGGATCTGTGCTAATTGCAGTTGAGATAGGCACCTGCCATTATTCTGTCTAATTTGGGATTTCTTAAAATGTTTTCATTTCCAGTTTATGCATGGGAGGCAAGCACTGAGGGCTACACTGTACAAATATCAGATTCCCTTTGCAGATTCCTAAAGGGTCCTCAGAATTGGAATGATGTTGGGTTCTCAGTTTTTCTCATAGTAGGATGCTTGTTCTCTTCACAACAGAAAGTATTGTGCAAAGAATAATCAACATTATTAAGCTTATCTCCATCTTGATGTATGCATTGATGGATGGTATTATAGAAGCCCTTAATTCCCTGGTTAAAGATAATTTGGACACTGCTGATGCATTGAGAATGGAAAAATATATTCTTTGGCAACAGATGAACAAGGTAAGATTCCTGGATTTTGAAGTACTATAGCTTAAATTCAGATTATAGAGGCTTTGTGCTTTAGTTGCAATTTTAATTTAAGAAACTGAATTTGAATGTTATTATTTTAACTGGGCTTAGTCATATTATTGCTAGTTGATGTCAACTCATAGTGACTTTGTAGATAGTTGTCTTGAATTGCATTTGGTGTCCAGTCATATGGCCAATCGTTGCTGGAGTGATTGCTTTCTGACTGTTACATTGAATTTAGCAAATGCAAATATAAATGTAGAATTCATGGGACATTGTGGTACAATGATTGGAATATATGATGTTGTGCAACCAGTTTAATTTATTATGTTTTACTTAGAATGATCAGGAATAAGATAGGCATTTCTTGATGTATATTGTAGGCAATGATAGTTAGCATTGACTAACTACTTATTTCTATTAAAGACAGTGGAATGTGTTGAGGAGCTTTTTTCTTCACCTGTGACTTTCTGCATTTCACGTAACATGTCAATTCCAGATAATTTCTTTTGAGCTTTCATGGACCAAAACAATCCCATTTATTTATTTATTTATTTATTTATTTATTTATTTATTTATTTATTTATTTATTTATTTATTTATTTATTTA
>JANHFJ010002199.1:73680-85127 GCA_032468195.1 Cerberus rynchops
CCACTCCACTCCACTCCACTCCACTCCACTCCACTCCACTCCACTCCACTCCACTCTATATATACACTCAGGCATATATAACTTCCCCAATTGGCTGGCTTCAGATATGATGGGACTGTATCTTCCAGAATCCCCAGATGGGTGGATTTCAAGTGGAGGAAGGATATCTTAAATTACGTAAATGGAATGGAAGGACTACTAGCTTCAACGTGGGATGGAGGATAGTTGGGGAGAGATTTGGGTGGGGATAATTCTACGAATCAGAGTTGGGATTGGGAAAATGAAGAAAAGCCCACATCAACATCTTCTCGAGGCATCTTTCCACAAGAATCCAAAAAAACCCAGCTAGGTTACAAGCATTTTTTTAAACAAAGAGGTGGAAAGAACGACCCTCTTTGCAAGAATACCGATTGCCTCCCTCTTAGAAAGTGGAAAATTATCAGTGAGTCCAGGAATATCTTCATTAAAAATACATTTAGTTCTGGAGCCCGACAAAAGGGAGACCTGTTATACATGAAAGATTAGCTCCAGATTGCTGATTGGACTCTTTCACTTCATTATGGTAATTAGGCTTGTAAGGCTGTTGTGCTGACATTGACACTTCCTTGCGTAATTTGCCTTTCTATCAGGTTGAAGATGGCTGCTTCCTTGTTTCAAGGCCGCCACCCTTGTCAAAACCCCACATAGCTCCTTCAGCTTCCTCTTCCACCCCATTGCCTCTGGGACCCCCCAGCTTCACGAATACGAGCACGGCCTGTCCTAAAAGTCCTACATATCCTGCCCATCCCCTCTCCCATCATCCCCTTTCCCAGGCTCATCCCAAATCTACACGGAGGAGAAAAAAATGATAATAATGGTAATTACAAGACACAAGTGGTTATTGTAGCTCTCCATCTGATTGTCAGAAGGAGAAAAAAAAAACCCACACAAATAGAAATGGGCCTTGATCAGCCAATTATAAAAGCAGAGAATAAACAAGAGGATTTGTATACTCTTGATACTTATCTCTGGCTACCTCCCATCCCTACACACATCTACATCTGGTGTTGAATGTAGAGGTGATTGCAAGAGGCTGATGGGATTCCTCCTAACAGAGAAATGTCCCCAGAGGCTGTTCACTGTATTTATAGTAAGCCACCTAGACACACTTAGGTGAGATGGGAGTTGTAGAATTGTGATGAATACATGAATAGGCCTGAACCATCTGAGGCATGTTCAGCCTTGTTGGCCACTGGGAGCATATCAGCAAGCTCAGTAATAAACCTATGCAGAAGTCTTCAGGAATAAATGATACTAGCTTAAACCCAGGTATTGCAACAGGGAAGGGCTGAATTGGCTGCTTCTTCCATTGTGCAGGATGGAGGGGGACCCAGTTATACCAGTTCAGTTGGAGTTAGGATTCAATAGTTGGAAATGTGCTTTTCCTTTCCTTTCCTTTCCTTTCCTTTCCTTTCCTTTCCTTTCCTTTCCTTTCCTTTCCTTTCCTTTCCTTTCCTTTTCCATTTCCATTTCCATTCTTTTTGTCCCCGTATTTCTCCTTCTTCTCCCTTCTCTTCCCCTTCCCTTCTCTCTCTGCCAAAAGAGTAGATTATGCCAGATAAAAACTTCCATTATTGCTAATGGTTATCCTTCCCCCCTGCAAAATATTCAATAAAAATGATCCTTCAATTTTTCCTTCCTCTCAAGAAATTCTGGAATATTTGAATTATAAAATATAAGGATCAGAGATGACTTTGGAGAACATCTTCTCCAAGTCCTCTTATTAGTACAAGAATCCAGTCCTATTACATTTGTGACAATGGCCTTTCAGCCTTCCACCAATTCTTGAAACTCTTGAGTGCATCTGCTCCGCTGTTGAACATACCTAACATTAGATTTCTTTCTGATTTTTCCTACCAAAATCTACATCCATTTGTAGATGGATTCCTACTCTTCAAATTTGTTTGAAGATGGTTGCTCCATCTTCCTCATGAAACTCCTTCAAATCCACTTTTTTCAGGCTAAAATATTTCATCTTGCTTTCTTTCAAGGCAATGTAGAATAATACGTTATTATAGTTCACTACTTTTAAGATAGCATATAGTTACTGCCTTTGTATTAAGCATGAAACATCACATATAGTTCTAACAGTCATATTAATCATAATTTATGCAGTGATTCTTCATCGGTTTCATTCTGGTTGCTTTGTTTATAGTCTATATTTAATACATTCATTGTTTTGGGTGGAGGACTGTCAAATGTCTATAGTTTAAAACCGTATCTCATCTGCCTTTGGACAAAAGTAAGTATATTTTTTTATTGAATCAAATTCAATTTGATTTGGTTCAATAGATCTTAAGGTCTCTTTGTATTAGTTGTTTGAGTCATAGTCAGCTTCCATTGAAGGCATCTCAAACAATGATGGGCTGGAACCTTTTTTTTTTAAACCGGACCAATAAGCTATACGAGGGTATACTGTACAACCACATTCCTTGGTTGAGATAATTTTTGTTCCATTGAAAGATTTCATGTCTGATCATTTCCGCCAAAGCGGAAAATAAACTACTACAATTTGCTTTAAAGAAGTAATTTCTTTCTTTCCTAGCTTACACTGGAGTCTGCATTTAAAGTGACATGGCATGTCGTGTGTGCTTAGGGGAGAAGTTGTCACACTTGCATGGAATTTTTTTTCAACCAGGGGATGTGACAAATTAGGCCAGCTAGTTGGTGAGGAGGCATGTCTGGTAGATGCGTTTTATTCCGTGGAAACATATCCTTTTAATGCTCCTATGGGGATCAAACTGGGCCACAATTCATTGCTGATCTGCCTTTGATATGCTAGGCAGCAAGGCAGGAGATAATAACAATATCAATAGCACTTAGACTTACATACTGCTTCACAGTGCTTTTACAGCCCACTCTAAGCAGTTTACAAAGTCAGCATCTTGCCCCCAACAATCTGGGTCCTCATTTTACCCACCTTGGAAGAATGGAAGGCTGAGTGAACCTTGAGCCTGGTGAAATTCGAGCTGTCAAATTACAGGCAGCTGGCAGTCAGCAGAAATAGCCTGAAGTACTACATTCTAACCACTGTGCCGCTGCGGTTCTTGAAGAGGCTTTATTGTTCTTTACTGTTCATTGAACTTGGTCAAGATACAAATAAACAAGCCAACAAAATGGGTTGCAGGCACAAAGTAATGCAAAACACACTGCGCCACCGCGGCTCTATAATTTGAAAAAAACAAAACAAAATAAAAATAATCCCTTAGTGAAGGAGTCGTGTAGCTCAAACCTGAATCATGACAAGGACTTTGTCTACTTCAAAAAAAAATGTGACTCCTGAAGACTTCATCACAAATCAATTAACTGGGTGCCATTTCATTTTCCCATGCATGGAATTTTTGTCAGTGTATCGTAGTTCATAGACTGGGAGAGGCATAGCAACAGATCAGCCAATGGGAGCTGATTGGTGACTGAAGCAGTTTTGCAGCCTGGGCATGGCTTAGCTCTGTGCTCAGCTCTGAAACTGAAACTGTTAACTCCTCTCCTCTGCTTGTGTTTTCTTGTATTTGCTACCACGTTGGAAAAACCTGTTTTTGGTATTGTATATTTACTTCATGTGTTATATTATATATAAAAGAGAAGTTTCTTATATATAATGAAATCCCGCTAAATCAGTTACTTGGGTGTGTTTCTGCAAACTCTGACAATTTTGAGAAGCAGATGAAGGCAAGTTTTAGCATGGCTGAACCTTCTTTTATTAAATGCACCGAGTTTGCTTCTCTACTAGATTCCCTCTGTTTTCCCTTATTGCTCTAAGCGTGATCATTCCACATGTACTTGCCCATGCTGTATCTTTGAAGCTTCAGCCATAGAAGCTGTTGATTAGTGTGACAGAACACAATATGTGGAAATAAAACGGTCCTGCCAACACGCTTTGCCAACACGCATTAAAAAAAAAAAACCTGGATTTGCAATTTCGAGACTACTTTTCACAATCATTCCAGCCCGTTGTTCTTACTTGGAGTAGGAGAAATAATACAGAAATGTGAAGTGCAGGAAATTGCCAGTAGTATATGAGGCAGTTTGGAAGACAATGAAAATCCCATTTCAGAAGAGATTGCATCTCCCTTGGTTACTTTAACAAATGGACTACATAAGTTTGCAGTTTTGTTAACCGTATTTTTCTCATTTCTGCTCGGGTTCACCCTATTAAAAAAAAAAGGAGGGAGAAGACACGATAGCAATGTGTCTCCACTTTCAACACAAAATTGAAAATCATAAAAAGATGCTCTTGGGGGTGGATGGAATTTGGGGTTTGATTTTTTTTTCATTCCCCAGGATAAAATTAAAGAAGGATGCATAGCTTTCTTTGAAACAATTATTTATTCTGTCTTTGAAAAGCTAACATTTTGTTCCTTTGTGAAAATAATGCTCAGTGCAATAATAAATTCTGGGGCTGCCAATCAAAAACTAAATCACAGGAGAAAGTAATTTCTCTGGGGCTGATCAACAAGATCCCTGATAGCTTTGTTGTTATTCCAAGATGTCTATAGAACAGCATTGCAAGAGAGTAACACAATAAAATTGCAAGAGAAACACAATAAAATATAGGATTTTTTTTTTAAAAAAGATATTTATCAGCCTTGGAATGTACTACAAGTTCCAGTGTTCTTTGCCACTGGTTTTTCTGACAAAGGTTGAATTTAGACACATCTGGAAAGGGCCTGTGGGATTTTGTCAAATTGAGAGCTGCAAGAATTTCAAGATGTTGTGTTGAGATCACTCTGCATGGTGTTGTGCCAAATCCCAAATATAAAATGAGAAGACCAATAGGAAAGAATTTTATATTGAATTGTTGGGTCCTTGGCGCCCCCTGAGCTTTGTTGTTTTCTTGCTGACATTCTAGGTAATATCATCAATGGTTGAGAGGGAGATGAGTTTGCTCCATCTAAGACTGATAGGGCAAGTCACTTGTATATGCAGTAAATAGAGAACAGACCCAGCTCTTTTCTAGCACTGATGATGTTACATAGTTGGGTAATGAAATATCTACAAGGAAGCAACCAAGCTCGGAGCGCACCAAGGACCTCACAAAATAAGAACCAGACAATACATAGCTTAAACTATTTTACGATCTAATGATGCATTCCTTGAGGCTGAGAAGAATTGAAGACATAGTGGGATATACAACAGAGAGCCAATGGTGCTTCAGGGTTTGTTTCCGGAAGAAATAATCACTCTGCCAGGGAGACAGACAGCACAGAAATGTAATAGATAAATACAATGAAGAAGAAAGGAAAAAAGTATGGGTTTAGCAGCAGGTGTTGGAATGAGAGAGAAAGCACGGGAAAAGGCTGGCCAGAAGAATAATTCAAGTGTGGGAGTAAGACTAAGGGATGGTGGATATGGTAAGGAGATTAACCCTACTGAAATTTGATGACAGAATTGGGGTGGATGCTATGAACTGGGCCAGAACCTTAAATAGACAGTCTGTGAGTTGTTTATGTAGGATGTGAAAGGATGCATATAATAAACCACCTTATCTTCTACTTCTGGTGGCAATGATAGGACCATGTCCTTCCAGTGTTCCAACATCTAAGGGACTGTCATAGAGACATCTATTCTCCAAAGCACCCAATGACATCATAAAAAGTAAGAGATGGAAAGTTATAAAGGAGAGATCCAACCTAGTCTACGAAGGAGACATTTCCTGAGAGTTAGAACAATTAATCAGTGGAGCGAGCTGCCCTCCAGAAGTTGTGGAGAAGATACTCCAACACTGGAGGTTTTGAAGGAAGAGACTGGACAATCACTTGTCTGAACAGTATAGGACTTCCTGCTTGGACTAGAAGACCTCCAAGGTCCCTCCCAACTCTGTTGCACAGTATGAGACAAGCTTAAATCAGTTCTGTTTGAATGACTGAATAATTCCAATCTGTTTCTTCCTTCTATTCCTTCTATATCAAGGAAATCATAGTTGAAACATTTACTTTCTTTCAACCAGATTTTGCAAACTACTACTTACTTACTTATTT
This sequence comes from Cerberus rynchops, assembly GCA_032468195.1. Taxonomy (NCBI): domain Eukaryota; kingdom Metazoa; phylum Chordata; class Lepidosauria; order Squamata; family Homalopsidae; genus Cerberus; species Cerberus rynchops. The sequence continues at coordinate 79,698 of JANHFJ010002199.1, forward strand.
GCTTATTTACTTATTTACTTACTTACTTACTTACTTACTTACTTATTTACTTATTTATCTACCTATCATCCACCCATCCCTCCATGCATCCCTTCATCCATGCATCCCTCCATCCATGCATCCCTCCATCCATCCATGCATCCCTCCATCCATGCATCCCTCCATCCCTCCATCCATCCCTCCATCCATCCCTCCATCCATCCATCCATCCATCCATCCATCCATCCATCCATCCATCTATCTATCTATCTATCTATCTATCTATCTATCTATCTAATCTATCAGATTTATTTATCAAATTTATACAGCTGCACATATCATGAAAAGTGACTCCATTGTTCAACTGTCCTTTGAATATAACCACGGAACTTATCCATTCCAACTTATTCCCCTGTGACTTCTTTTTTCAATATTTTCAGTAAGAGAAACACAGAATTTTGGAGGTGCCATTAACGGGAATTGACAGAAACATGTCATGTTTCTATGGCTGTGTATCCTCAATGTTTTTTTAAAAAACTTTATTTCTAGTTAAGAAGCTGAAGATTACTGGTTATTAGCGACAAAGTGATTTGATCTTCTCCACCTCCACTTTCACGTCATTGGAGCTTTGAAGCTGCGGGATTCTATTTCTGCCACAAATGACAGAAAAATTAGGGTTCTGTTTTTCAACTTGCCGATATGCTAAATGTTAAAATCCACCGTTTTAGGCTTATTTTGAGACTGCTGAACTTCAGTTGAACAAAGAAAAGAGGTAGCATCCAATGTAGGTCCAGAATCAACTTGAGTGAAGGGTATCCATCTTCTTGTAAATTTTTGATACCAGTCCTATTTATAAGACATTCTTGCTAAGTACGAGCTGCATGCTAACAACGGAAGGAGGGAAAAAAAATATTCTTTCTCAAAATACCAACCTCAAGAGCCAACTCTGACTCTTTTCCAATAGTTTGAGAAGCTGTTTATATATAAAGCTTGCTCGCTTCCTACGCAAGAAGAAAAGCAGATATTCTCCAACTAACAAATACTTTGCTTCCTTGGATAAATGGCCTAGATCTTCATAGAGATAGGTAGTCCTTGACTAATGGCCCAAAATTGAGCCCCAAATTTTTGTTGCTAAGGAAGACATTTGATGAATGAATGAATTTTGTGAAGTGAATCTGGCTTCCTTATGGACTTTGCATGTTAAAAAGTTTGCAAAAGTGGATCACATGAAGTTGGGATACTGCAACCATCATAAATATGAGTCAGTCAGAGATGAAATTCAGCTGGTTCTAGCAGGTTCGCTAGAACTGGTAGTAAATTTTCTAAGCAGTTCGGAGAACCGGTTGTTAGAAGAAATCTCTTTTTGTTTTTTTCTACTTTATATGATTAATCCTGTAAGGAAAGCAGGCAGAAACCATTCTGGTGTTGTTTCTAGCCTCATCTTTATTGCCCTGCTTACAGAAACTTCCCACCCAGTCACATGATTCCACCAGCCACGCCCACCAAGCCACGCCTACAGAACCGGTAGTAAAAAAAATTGAATTCCACCACTGCATGGGCCCCTTCAATTATTTGTCCAATTAGAAGCCCACCAGAATAGGAAAATTTTAAAAAATATTCCCAATCCTTCCTCCCTTTCTCCCTCCTTCCTTTTATCCTTTCTTTCCACCCTGGTGAGTTCTAAAGGAGCCTAAATTAAATCATCCCAAAATGAAAAAAACAGAAAGCAGGTGGAAAATTTATTTAGCGGAGCAGCAGAGACAGCGAGCAGATTTAAACTTACTTTCCCGAGTAAAGAATGTGAATGTCATCAGGTCTTGTTGCATTTGGTCCAACAGAATTCTCAGCCAAGCAAAACACTGCATGGAGATTGTCTTTAAAGCCCTGTCACAGGAAGAGAAAGGAGACATAAAAGAAGACATCAACTGATGGATGAATGAGTTCAACCAGCAACTCTCTAGGAGACATAAGTCCCTCTCTTAGGTTCCTTTTTTCTTTGTTTTTTTTTTCTCCTTTTAAAATTTGTTGCTTATCTGTTTCACAACAGCTTCTGGGAACAGAAGGCATGCAAATAAGGGAACGCAAAATGTTCATGTACCACAGCCAAACTATAAGTATAAACCTGTGCATTTTACAAGTATCCTGACATGCAAAAATGCTTGGCAGCATCTTACACAAATAAGAGTCACATGTGTGTGCACACACACACACACTGCCCTCCAACCTACACGTTCAAATCCATCAACCACTTCACGGTCTATTTCTGTTGCTCCCCTCTGGGAGGAGGTTTCAAAGTATTTCTAGCAGGACTACCAGATTCGGTAACAGCTTTGTTCCCTATGCCAGGGGTCTCCAAGCTTGGCAACTTTAAGACTTGTGGACTTTAACTCCCAGAATTTGCAGGGGACCTCTATGCCATCCGTCTGATAAACTCGCAAGATTAGTTTTTCTTGCCATGTACGTATATACATCCAAAAACTAGACTGTGTTGTTTCTCTGGGTCATACATGTGTGTGCATGTGGGTATATGCATAATATTTTGTCACGTTTATGTAGTTTATTTTGGAGGTGGTTATCCTTTGAGACTGTATGTAACGAAATCTCATTTTAATGTATGCTGATTAGTGTGAATTTAAAGTGAGAATAAAGTTATTCTATTCTACTCATACATCATACAAGTTAAGATTAAAAATTATAGGCAAAATTAACATAACAAAATGAACAAAAAACAGTACTAGAAATTAACATAAGCAAAACTCAAATATAGAAGAGCTTGGATAGGAAAAGTTAAAGCTGAATTGTTATCAAAAAGTCCCTGTTTTAAAAAAAAAGCTGAATCTACTGAGTTTGTTTAACTTGAAACACATCTCTTTATCTTCCTCCCTTTTAAATATAATGTTTAAAAAACTTGAAAGCATCTCTCTTATGTTTTCATTTGACTTGATTTGAAGAGATCTAAATAATTAGCGGTCACTTGAAGAGATTTACTAGGGGCTGCTAACAAAGCTTTTGATACAACTCCTTTTTCTAACGGAGATGCTGTTTAAAGCAATTGCCCAGGGAAATGCTAATTTAACATTTAAGTTATCTTCTGACCAATTTTCTTGGCTGGCCTACTGTTCACTAAATTATTGCAGAGAATGTGTTTACAGATCTCAATCCCCAGGCAGTTGGGACAAGGGACAATGTGCATCACAGCTGCCAGTAAGCTTCACAGCAATAGGATTTACTGTAGGAGTGAAATTTCTTCTGTATTTCTTTTTGGAAGTAAAATTTTTCACTAAGACTTGTCTGAGTATTCCAATGCTTGTGTTTTCACTGTCTGTTCCAGGGGTGTCAAACTTGATTTCAATGAGGGCCACATCATGGTTGTGTTTGACCTTGGGGGGCTAGGGTGGGTGTGGCCAGCTCAACGTCACTCGTGTTGGGGGTGCCTATGGTGGCCCAGGCGCCCTGCCAGCGAAAATGGGCTCCTGATCTCCATTTTCGGCTGTGATTGCAGGCGGAACTCCTGAGCTCCATTTTCTCTGGCAGAAAGTTGCAGAAAGCCGTCACAACCAAAAATGGAACTTAGGTGTTTATTTTCGCTGGCAGAGGCACCACAGGCCAGTCCTTTGCTATTTCCAGGAAGGCCCCGTGCGCCAGATCTAAGCACCCTGTGGGCCGGATTCAGGCCCCGGCCCTTGAGTTTGACACCCCTAGTTTATCCTCCATATCTGGGTGATAAATAAAAATAATCTAAATTCCATTTTATGCAATGACCAGCAACAAATAGGAAAACCGGAAAATTCTCAATCTGAATTTTTTCCTTATTCAATTGAGTATGATTACGATTAGCATATTCAGGATCCAGTCTGTCCCATTGAATCGTTTGATGTAAACCTACTGATTCTAATTTCTAATCCTATTTGGGGAATAACTGGGGAAAAGGAAATGAAGGCAACTGGCATTTAAACGTTATACAGCTTTGAAATTGTCAAACTGGACCAAGCAGAAAATATTTGGGCCCACACATCTTTGTGACTTGTTTGGTTTTAGATGCATGGGATTTAATTTCCGAAGTCTACATTTGTACAGAAATCCCAGGAAGGTCAAATCTAGCAAAGAGAATAACCCCAATTTCATACATTCCCAAGCTGCAGCAGAACAAAGAAGACAGAAGATGATTCTCTACGGAAGAGAAGAAGCTTAGTGGAAAGGCATGTGCTTTGTTGAAATCCCAGATTCAATCATTTCCATGTAGGGTTGGGGGAAAAACTCCTGTCTAAGTTTGATAGCATGGCTCCTGCCAACATACAGGCGAGATTAAGCTAAATGGACTCAAGAGCTTGGTCCTAAAGAAAAATTGAGATCAAGAGAAGGGAGCAGCTGGTGGCTTCCTTCCAACTTCATATGTTGTTCCCAGGGGTTCCCAGTAGAGCCAGAAGTCAACAGAGTGATTTATTAAATCTGACTTCAACCAAAGAACACACACAGCCAAGATAAGAGCACAATGACAATAAAAACAGCCATTGCAAATGTTGAACATACCTCTGTTTGAATTCTAGGGGAAATGGAGCCTGGTAGAAAAGAGTCTTCTTAATAGAAGGACCAAAATAATGAACAAATCATAATTTGGCATATCTATCAGGTTCTACCAGATTAGATTTCCTTACTGAGCAGTTCAAATATACTTTTTAGTTCTTACTTCTACACTCCATCACACAAGACTGGTCGTTCTCACAGCTCAACCGGAAGTGTCAGGCTGAAGATAAGGAAGTTTTCATTTTTTAGAGGGGGGAGGGGGGGGTGTTAGGGTTTCTCTGTTGCAAGGCTGAAGTTTTGAAATATAGAACTTTGGAAGACTTCCCTTTTCTTCTTTTATAGACTTACTGATTGCCATGTATGCACACATGTTACTGAATGGATGCTATTTTTTTGATGACATTACTTTAATTGCTGTGCTCTTTTCATCTGGCTGAATATGTGCATATACTGTACATGTGTATCTTTCTACTGATTTAAATTCCATTTGATTTTTTAGCCTGGTTTTCTTTGTAAGCAGTTTCAGATGCCTCGTATGAAAAGAATAAAACCACGCACACAGTATTTATAATTACAATAAAATCAAATAAAATGTGTACAGGTGTGCACAACTTTTCAAATTCTGTAGATTGCTCCAACGATGTCCCAACTTTATCACAAGCATTTCAAACTTAATATGAAAGATATCCTATATTGGAACACTACTTGCAAACTTCATTTAGAACTGTAAATATATGGCTCCATGACTTGAATGTGATTTGGAGAATTGTGTGCATGTATTCATATACACAGGACCTGAGGAGCCATGTTACTTCTAGCAAAAGCAGTTTCTTAACAATCCGAGGAAAGGGGATTATAGGCAGTTCTCAATTTACAGCCAAAATGGAACCTGCCCTTTACCATTTTTTGTAGTGTCATTAAGTGAAC
>JANHFJ010002200.1:56735-68096 GCA_032468195.1 Cerberus rynchops
GGCCTGGGAGGTGTGGGGGGTGGCGGGGGGTGATGGGGCAGATGCCTCCTACAGCAAAATGCCTCCTACAGCCATGCCCCCCCTGCACTTCATTTTCCTCCTCCATGACCTCCTGCAGCACTCTGCCGGCCAAAAAACAGGCCTCCTGAGGCCCCCATGTGGCCCATTTTCAGCTGGCAGAGTGCCACTGGAGGCCAAAAATGGGCCATGCGGGGACCCCATGCGGCCCATTTTTCGCCAGCAGAGACAACATGGGCTGGGCCTTTGATATTTCCAGGCCATCCCTGCAAGCTGGATTTAAGCACCCCGTGGGCCAGATGCGGGCTGCGGGCCTTGAGTTTGACACCCCTGATCTATGCTGATCTGGATGCTGATTGCCAGGGGGAGAGGTTCTTGGGTCTTTTTGTTCCCTTTTCAGCTGGCTGATTGTCTCTTGCATAGTCTATAGATATTGTTAATGTCTATGCGTCTATTGATGTTACCTAGTTTGGGTAATGAAATGTCTGCAAGAAAGCAATCTAGCTCACAGAGCACCAATCACCCCCCCCCCCATTCCAAGCCTCAGCTATAAATATTCTCCTTCATTAGGAACTTGTATCTTCCTATTAAGATGCCCCTTTTGATGAGAAAGGTCTTTGATTGGTAAGCGCGGCATTATATTCTTCTGTCCTATGTCTGAAGATGGTTTAACTATGCTGTAGTGAGGTAAAATCCAAAAAACAAGACAGCAAGAAAAGAAATTAACAGCATAACTCAGGATCTGGTGACATATTCCCATCTCTGATAAGCAAGGGTTTACCCTACATTTGTCAAGCTTCCCTTCTGGTAGCCATGCAGAGAGAAATGATACAATCTCCAGCAACACACAGGGCAATATTCAGAATTGCACCTCCAAAGTATGGCATCCCCTGGTCGGCACTGTCATTATTTTTCACCCAGGGATAGAGTTAGATAAAGCAGCTGCTATCATAAGCAAGTAAAGAAAAGTCAAAACCATTTCCTCTGGTAGATAATAAATCTCTACTAACCTGCAGGAGGTTTTTCATTTATTAAACTATGGATTGGACAAATTCTAGACTATCATTCCAGCTAACAAAAAAAGTGGGAAAACAGACTATTTTAAGAGACACAGAGCTTTCTCTACCTATCTGGCGTTCCTATGGTTATGCATATTACAAAAACATTAAGCAACAATTCACAACCAATCACATTTAGATTTACACATATTTTCAGCTTACTGATAAAAAGATCATTACCTGGGATGGATCATTTGCGGTCAAGTTTCTCCCCAGTACATTTTGTTTCAGCGCAAACCCACTGTTTCTCATCTCCGCTATTAGCTCTGAGGGGTGCATCGATGGCCCTGTTCACCAAAATCACAGTTTGAATGTATCATTTATATCTCTCTACCTTTTTTGGACTACACAGTGGGAAATTCAGTGGAAGCTTTGTTAAGTAAAATCATAGCTAAATCAATGCAATAATCTTCTGCTGAGCAAATAATCAGATACGATTTTCTAAAACAGCAGTCTGGAGATTCAGAATAGAAAATAATTGCATTTTTCTTTAAGTGCAAGGGGGATTCTCTTCTTATGTAACTTTGTCACATAGAAAACAATATATTTTAGGTAACGCCTGGCTATAAGCATTTGATACAAGTACATAAATTGAAGTACAACAAGCCAGCTTCCAAACTGAAACATTTTCTCACATCAAAAGCATGCAATAGAGCAGATATTCACAAGCTGCATGTGTGCATGTGTATGGTCCTGAGCAACCCAAGAGAGCCACATTAAAAAAAAGAAACCTCCCCTATTACAATTCACCCTGGGCTCTGCTGTTCCTTTTTCAGTTGAAGCAGGAACCCAAGTAGACATGGGTTTCTACAGTACAGCAGGCAGCTATAGGACTGTAAAGTCAAAGGACCCTTGGTGATATATAGATTCATTATTAGAAATATGCAGCATGTTTAATTTCTGCCCTAATCTTTTTTTAAAAGTCAATGTTTTTATTTTTCATTTTTTACATAACCTTATAAATCCTTTATCAAATCATACATAATTGGGTGCACAAAAATCTCTCAAAATAACACTTATGGTTAACAAATATTAACAGCAGAAAATATCACCATACGTATCCTTGTATAAACAGCGCAGCAACTAAGTGTCATTCAATTTAGTATATAATATTGATCACATATTATTACAATTACTAATTTTATCTAACTTCCCAATATGGCAGAATTTTTATATATGAATACAATGTTCCATTATTTAACCAATAATAGTTCAGTTTATACTTCTTAATTATTTGGTTATTCAATATGTAATCCTAATTTTTATAAAGTTCAATCACCATAATACATTTCATAAATCTTGTTACAAATATAGTCACCTGTGCGATCATTTACATGTTCTATAATTCTCAGAATGTACATCTCCCTATTATACACCCAAATATTATATTGTTCCCCTTTTATCTAATCTCCCTCTAGTTTAAAAGTTACGCCACTACTGTCACTATTTTTTAGAGAAAAAAAACCCTTTCTATCCATCGTCCCTAACTCTCCTTAATGTTCTAATTATCTTTTTTTAGCTTGTCTCCCCTAATTCTCCTTTATATTTCTATCTCTGTCTCTATTTCTTTGTTGATTGCCTACTTTAAGCTTTTCATCCTTCTCTGCCCTTTTCCTTTGATTTCCAAAATGTCTGCTCTTATTTCTACCTCCTCTCCAACAGAACTTTCTGACTCTCCAATCCCTCTTTAACGTCTCTTATGGTAGTCTTTTCTTATTTTATTTCATCCGTTTTTGCCACTTTTAATGATTTCCATGTTAAATCTTTTTGTAACCCTTGCTGGATCACCATTTCTATTTTTAAATCTATTTTTTTGGTTTCCACCTCTTCCTGCTTGTCTTGCCCATTCATCTCTTTTTGTATAATATTCTCCATTGTATTCCTTGTGATCTTGAATTCATTTCATTAAGTCCAGCCACACTTCCCTTATTTCTTGCACTAACAACTCCATCCCATCCCAATAATCCATTCTTATGGGTGGACTATCCCACATATTTTTTCTATATTTCTCTTCTATGTTGATCCAACAAGTCTACTCAAATTTTAGTCAAGTCTCAAATATTTCTAAAGTCTCAAAATTTCAATGCATATATTCCAAGTTCAATTCTATTATTCTGTCCAGTTCCACACCAAATTTTGGAGCAGTTTTCTAGTTATTTTTAGTTCATTTTAATAATTATTTTCACTTTTCACTCCAAGTTACATGTACAATAAGCTCTTTCCATCGGCAAATGGCACTTTTAGTTCAGGTTCCTAATACTGAAAAATTCAGTATTCTGTATCTGTTTTTTCCAGTTTTCGTTTTTGTTAAAAAGTTTTTGCTCAGTTTTTGTTAAAAAGGTTATTCAATACATAATTCCAGCATCAAAATGCCTATCCAGAACGATACCCCTCCAGACACCCCCTGGAGTTATAAAATCCAAGTTTCTGTGCTTAAATAGTCAATTGATGCCTTCCCCTATAAATCTTTCATTGTAAAACTTTCCCTTTTTTCTCTCTTCCTGGGCTGCTTTGCTGCTTCCAAAGTGCTTTGGAGACAACTTTCTTTTTAAACAGTCTCTTGGGGTTGCAGATTTAACATAATTTCTTCTCACCCAGTCCAAACACTGTTCAAACTCTTCTCCTGCACTGTGCTTAGCTGGTCATGGTTGTCACAGCTCCATAGTGGCTGCCTCTTCTTCCTGCTGTGCCTTAAAGGTTTTTATATCCAGGGGTACACCTGGAGAGTTGTGTGCTCTCCCCGACCTCACTGGGTGACCTCCTTTGCCTTATTGCCTCTCCAGGGCGATTTTCGGCTCCTTGCAGAGCCCACAGGCAGGTAGATACCCAGAACAGGGACGGAGCATTCCTCCCTGTGTCTGGAGATACCATGATGTCAACCGGAAGTCAGCCCTAACCTTAAATGAACTAATTTTATTTATGGTGTCAGACAAATTCATTTATCCTGTTAGGGGATCAATATACTTTCAAAGAACACTGCTGTAGAGGGGTTGCTTCTAATCTCTATGTAGTAAATGTTAAATATATCAAGGCTGGGAGGTAATATTGTGAGGTCTCTATCCTTGCATTCTCACATAATTGTAACTAGCATAGGATAAACTGAGGTCAGCTTTTTGAGATTTCATGGACATCACCATGCTGAGTAGTTTTTGGAAATGACATGGTATATTTTCTCAAGTTTCCATTCTATTTCACAGCCTAATGTTTCCTAATGGTGTTAATGTAGTTCAGTCTTAGTTTTGTCAAGTGTTGTTTACAATATGAGGCCTGAGAATCCAAATGCTTTTTAGAACACTTTGTAAAACATAAATATTAGCTATGTTGTTTAAATGTTAAAAGATTTTCAGAATCCTTTGTCTAGCATAAATCCTTGATGAAAACAATTTAAAAAATTAAAATACATTTTATATATGTAAATAGATAAGGCATATTTAAGGCATTTTAAGATTTAAGATTGAATTCTTTTGCTTTTAAAGTTTAGTTAGTGCTTCTAAGTTTATTTAAGATGTACTCTGCTTTTAAGGTTATTTAAGGATTTAAGGTCTACATATTTATGAAACTGTTCAGAATTCATTTTGTTTGTTCTTATTACTGCCTCTGCTCCAAAACAATATAGCTTTTACTTTTCCTTAACTAAAGAGATTTCTACACATAGCTTTATTTTCCTACATACTGAACAGAGAAATTTTACTATAATGAGATTGTTTCCTTAACCAACTTGCCTTATTTATTCTATGATTAGCACCCCAGACTCGATCTAAAGTGGTACCATTGCAAGCAGAAAAGCAATTCCTACGTAAGAAATTTGAATTTGTTTTAATATATAAAATATTAAATGCGTTACATTAATATTATAGCATGAAAGTTTTCTGAGAGTTAAGCATCTTCTTATGGCTTGGTTATTTCACAGTAAGTATCAGGCTGATCCGGTTTTCTGGCTGTGAGGTTCTTAATTCATTGCACTGTTACTGTATACAACTATAAGCTATGGAAAAGCTGACTGGTTACAGTTAATCACCAGCTGAATCAACAGTGTGATGCCATTAAAAAACAAGATTAATAAATCTTTCATTTGTATTAACAAAATCACATTTTTCAAACGATAAGTAATTTCAGTTTATTATTCTTTCATTATTTATGTTTATAATATACCTTTCCACCAGAAGATCAAGATGACAAGCAAACTATTTTCCCGATTAATTTAACCCTCAAATAAAGAACATTCCAAGAATAATATGGTTTTGATAGGTGGTTAACTTGAATCAGGCTCTTTCCATCTCAGCCCTACAGTATCTTCTGACACCACATTGGTTCTTATCTGGATTTCTATCTGGAGTTTTGAGTGCCACCTCAAAAAAATGATAGACAAACTGAAACAGGCATAGAAGACAATGTCTTCTAATGAACAAAAATATGAAAAAAAATTATTGGGGGAAAAAATTTCTTTGGAAAAATGGAGGAGACATGTTTGTGTGGAGGAAAACGCAGACAAACATTGGCGAAAGTATTCTATTAGCAGATTGTACAGTAGGTTTCAGGTTTGAGAAAGGAGAGAACATGAAAAAGAGACTGAAAATAAACCTGCCTTGATTCTGTTGGGCATAAAAGCAGTCAGAGGAAAGTCTGACAGGTTTTCAAGTTTCTGTTATTATCTCTCACAGCAAGAAACTAGGGTTTCACTAGTCCTTGTGTGACCTCCTCTCACGGCTGACCTCAATTTTGAGAGCTTCATTACTCTCTATTCCGAAAGGCACTGAACTTTACTTTTGGTTGTAGAGATGGTGTTAAGATCCTCAGGACGTTCTGCTGTCTACAGCACAACTTGCTGATGTACTCTTACAACAAACTGTGTGGTTGTAAAATTAACAATCCTGCAGTGATATATATCTAACAGAATAATTGAGACAAGGTTCGACAACCAACAGCCCAACCAGAACTTCTTCACTCCCATGGAACTTTGAAAGAAAAATTTGGAAGCCTGGGTTCAATTTCTGATTTTTACAACTCAGTTTGAATTGTTTAGGTCAGCCAGTAGAATTGCCTATAGGTCACTCCAGGTTGGGTTACTTTTGTTCTGGGTCTGTCAAAGGAAAGGACAGTGTAATGGTCTGTGCTTCTCAGTGAAAGCAATGATCCACGATGAATAATTATCAGAACATTATGCCAAGATTTAGAGTTGTATGTATTTGATGATTCAGCGAGGAGACAAACCCCACCTGAGAGATCTATAAGCTGAACACAGTTTGTGAGAGCACAATGGATTTTCACTTATCTGCCAGAGAGGTGGTCTAGAATGATTGACCAGATTTGAGAAGGACTTGATGAATTGGGAAGAACTGTTCCAACATTCCATGTTAATTGATGTGTGATTAGAAAACTGAGGCATGGAGGAAGGTTTTATAGTAAGGGGAGATTTTTTCAGCCTTTCTTCAGTCACACTTTCTCTCTTACACCCATTGTTGCCTCTTTGGATGTCAGCACTGGAAAGCTCATGCAAATAAAAACTTTCCTGTCTTCAGCAGAGAAACAATGGAGAGATGTTGGTTCATGTTTCTCCTATGCAGGTGCAGAATCAACAACCAAGACTTACTCATTCCAACATCTGAGCCAGCTGTGGAATTGCAATACATAGAGTAAGCAAGTGCCCAAATTGCTCCAAAACCTAGCATTTGGGAAATTCATAGATTCCCCTCCCAAGAGCTGGGTGAACAAATAATCACATCTTTCACATCAGATTAGAGTATAGCAACAACAGGGCTTGGATGAATGACAGTCACAGACTGAGGTTTCACCTCTTCTCTCAATGAAGAACAATGGCTTCAAAATAGCCATTTAAAACACTCCCCTTCTTTTACAGAATAAATATGATTCTGCCATAACAAGCTGCAGGGCCAGAGGTAGCGTTCAAAGCTTTGCACTGAGTGCTCAGAAAGTTCTGGTGGTTAAGAAGGAGAGCAGATGTCACAGACTATTTCATCTTGTCATGTCTGTTGCTGGGCAAAGACTGTCTTCTGCCAAGCTGTCCTAGTCCCTCCTTTATAATGGGTAGTCCTTGCCTTATCTGTTTCCTGACTTGGTCTATCTTGATGGGCTGGTAATTTGTTTAGAGAAAACAGTGCGGGAGAGAATTATAAGATTTATCAAACAAAGAACAGTTGTTTGGCCAGGAGAAGATTGATTGTACACAAAGTATAGAAGGGACAATTCCAGTAGAAATTTAGGATAGAATTCTTAATTATATGAGCAGTTTGACAGGAGGGGCAGGGGACTTTCCTTTCTGGAGATCAATAATGGTCAGTCATTTATTGTGGATGCTACTGTGTTTACCCGAAAATAAGACTGGGTCTTATTTTCTTTTAGGTTTGAAAATAAGCTCTTGGACTTATTTTCAGGGAGATCTTTTTTTTTTTTTTTTTATGTGCAGGAGGCGGCAAGCGCCCCTTAATCGTAGCCCGCAGATAAGCTTAACCAGCGAGGGCCTGGAGTTGCCTCTTGTTCTTTCTCTCTGGGCGCCTGGAGATGTTTCCAGTACACTCTTGCCAGCCCCAGCCCTGCCCGCGGCATCAGGCAACCCCCTTTGCCAGCAGTCATGCTGCCCTGAGCAAGCTCCATGGCAGCCCTGCAGAGGGACAGATGAGGGAAGGGGAGATCACCCCTTCCTCCTTTGCACCCCAAATCCCATAGGTGTGAGAGCTTGCACATTGCTTCTGGGTGGGGTAGGCTCAGTCCCCTTACTCAGTTGCCCTTTCTCGTTTCTCCTCAAATGTCTCTGTGTGTGCATGTGTCTGTGTGAGACAGAAAGAGAAACGACAGAGAGGAAACTCTTTCAAACTGCGTGGCCTGCAATTCTTGTTACTCCCCTGTCATTTCTCTTTCTCCCTCACTCACACACACACACACAGAGACATTTGATTGCTTGAAAGGGACAGGCTGCTCTTTGCTTCTATGGTATCGTAAGCATGAGCTTCCCACAGTCTTCCAGAATTGCCTGCAATTGTCTACTGTGAGGAAGCTGCATGTTGCAAAGAATGAAACAAGGCGGGGTGATGGCGGACGAAGCAAGGTAGGGGATGCGCAGCTGTCCCACCACCCCGCACCAATTTACCTGTTTATGTGCAGAAATTATGATTCAAAAGTTTCCTTAAAACCTGTATTTCAAAGATTAATTGTGAACATTGCATTTAATGCACTGGATGAGGATCTGGTTGGCTGGAGCCTTAAAGGAAAGAAGCAGTCATCACTGTGGCCTTCTGAATGAGGACTATTAACCTTTTTTTAAAAACCATATTAAATTTTTAAAAAAAACTTCACCCAGACAATTCAAATATATGTGGCAAAAGTAGACTGTTTTGACTTGCTGTAGAACAACTTTGACCAATTTTCTTGTGTTGTATTATTTATTTTGGTTTTGCTAGCAAAAATTCAGAACTCTACTTTGGCTCTACTTATTATTTTGCTAAATACTTGTGTGTTTTTCAGCATTTTCACATTATTTTAAATGCTGTAAAATAACTTTTCTAGAATCATAGGTAACAGCGTGAAATGTAGCCCAGGCTGAGGGGGGTGGGAATGAGAGTTTGCTATCATACAGGAAGGTAGAGAAAAGGTATTCTAAAGATGCACAATATCTCAGTATCATTTTGTGCTGAGAAAGCACTGCACATCCCTTTTAAAGGTGAGGTACTTAAAATGATTGATACCATTAATTTCCATTCCAGTTCTACAATAAGGTTGGTTGCTCTAGTCCTTTTATAAACATCAGTGTGTGCTTCCAAATGTTTCTGATCTCCAACTCTTATCAGCCCTACCCAGCAAAATGAAAAATATTATAATCCAATGTATTTTAATTATTTCTGCTACTGAACATATTATAGCAAGAAGAACTGGAGTAAAAGCTTCCCTGGGAGGATAGGTGTGTACATTGAGTTAAAAACACTGCTAGAAATAGTAAATTCTATTTAATTGTGCCCATGTAATGTAAAACTAAGACTAAACTAAGTCTTATGACAACTTTTAAAACAACTGCAACACTAATGTTCCCGTGAGAAATGATGTGGCATCATTTAAGTTCTACAATTTTCATATAGAGGAAGAGATGACTGGCAGCTGTTTTGGAGGATCAACATCTGACCTGAATGTCAGTTTGGCTTCTGAAAGAATCAAAACTGTGTTTCTGTCATGGTTTGATAAGAGTAATAACTAACAGATACCAATAGTTTATTAGAAAGCAAATGGTTGCTTTCAATGAGGAAATTCTTGCCTAATTAATCATACATCATGTTAATGCTGTCCAACTCACATAGAAAAGTAGAGCAAAAAGTTTTGCCATTTTTTTACGAATGGTAAAAGTTAATACCAGGTTTTTTTAAAAAAAAAACAGCTTAGGGTAAAACAGCATTTGATTGTCTAATTTAACTTTATAAAGGATGTAGTAAATCGTATAGTGGGTCTCGGTAAACCGCACAGCTGGAACATTTTCTCACTACTATGTGGTTTCCAATGATCAAAGTAAGTTACTTTATATGTCAAACTAAGATTTCATAATGGAAATAAATGCATCATTGGGGGGAGTACAGTTGTCATGAAATAATTACAGTCCTGGGAGATTACAGCTAAGGCTGTACCCCAGGGGTGTCATTATCCCATGATAACCACATCCAGTGAAATTGCCTTATTGCAAAAATAATCTCCATTCACCAGCAAGATATATTATTCAATAGGAGACTTTTGAAAATGGAAAGATTACATTTTTAAAAGTCTGAATCGACAAATGGATTAGCATTACAGTCGAGGAATAAGAAGAAAAAAAATCCTATTGCAATAGAGTATTATTTCTTTTGGTTACTTGGTATGGAGTGGTTTTGCTTTTGAAGTACTTTTAAAAAGTTCCTTAGACATTTTTTCAATAGTTTGGGTGCAATCATCGTGAAATCACTCTATCCAAAATATTACCATGGAACCAGTTATCTGTTTGTAGGTGGGATACAAACATGAACTACAATTTGGTGGTTCTAATGTTCAGAGAGAACTCCATGCAAAGACTAAGCACTGGAATATTGGCTGAATCAAGAGTGGCTGGAAAATTCATTAGAACACAAAAATACTTTTTCTTCACCTAAGATTCCTGAAAGCATTTACAGAAGACCTTCCATTTGAATCCTGAAAAGTTAAGCATCCAATTGTTGTTGGACTCAATAAAATATAAATAAACAGAACTCAACATTATTTGACAAACTGACTGAAATACATTTTAAACACCTACCTGAGCCATCACTGGAAACGGAGCTTGCATTAATTCCAGAAAGGCCAAATAAAGGACATTCTCGGTCTGTGTTTACGTGGCCCCACTTATGACATTTAATGCACCTCACATTCCTCACCTGAAAATGATTCATATTGACTTAATTTCACATTTCAATGCAGTATCTTTTATCCCATTATATCCAAAGTAAAGTTTTCATAAAGAAGCCAAATGACATTTATTGTACACTAGAAATACATGAAATCCACCTAAAATAGAAGGAAGGTAATGCATAAAACTTGCCTGGATGCCAAATGGCTGGTCTCTAATGTTCATGTCATCTTTAGCATATCTGTTAAATACAAAAAAGATGCATATATTACAAATAATTATAATTACCAGTTACTGAGGAACCAAATTCACATTTATCCAAAAAGCATGTAGATATATTGGTTCTTCTGGACATCAAGGAAGATTAATGAAAATCCTCTTGTGGATTTCTCCTCTTGTGGTTCATTTAACATTTAACATGATTTCTAAATAAGATCCCAAGATTGCTGAACTCTGGGGAAGCCTTAATTAGATGGCAAGAACAACCATCCCCTACCCTTTGGAAGATCTGGTCTCACCCTTTTTATTCAGGCTGCCACATTCATCATGTCAAGACTATGGTGCTCATGGATTTTTACTCATCTAAAATCGTGCTTTTACTGTTTTTAATTGCTTTCCAGTTCTACTCATTATTCTTACTGATTTAATAGAAAACCATTGCTTCTTAGTTTTTATTGTTCTATTTTATGCACCATTTGCCTCTGCTCTTTGTGGTTATGCTGCTTCAGGTTTAATGCAAATTTAAGTTGTATAAGACTTTGAATATTATATTTTTCAGTTTGGGGTGCTGCAGTATTTATCTTTTAAACAGAAAAATAATAGGCAGACATTTTGAATAAATACAGGGTGTCCCAACATAAATGAAACCCACAACATTTCCAATAAATATGCTGGTTTTAACCCTGTTGTTTATATTTTTCAGATTTGTTAGCA
>JANHFJ010002200.1:72747-84236 GCA_032468195.1 Cerberus rynchops
TATATTGGTAGAAGGATGTTGGAGATGGAGTTGCCAGGCAAGAGGTCAAGAGGAAGGCCAAAGAGGAGATATATGGAGGTGCTGAAAGAGGATATGAAGGTGATTGGGGTGAGAGTCTAGCATGCCGAGGATAAAGTTTGGTGGAGGCAGTTGATTCGCTGTGGTGACCCCTAACGGGAACAGCCAAAAGAAGAAGAATTTTCAGTTGTTTGAATATTTATTTTACCTGTAATAAACTGAATCTTTTCATGGGTTCACTTGGTAGCCGGGAAAATAAATGTTTGAATCACTTCCATAACTCAAGCATATCTTTCCCTGGGAACACAAGACTATTTCTGAATCTAGGAATCTAGGAAAAAATACATCTGAATCTGAAATACATTCTGAATACAAAAATACATTCTATATCTAGGAAAAAATACATCTTCTTAAAGAAGGTGCTAGCAGGTACTGAAATCTGCACCTGTCTTTCCGAAACATCTGTTTTAACTTCATAATCTGATTAGATACATATTCTGAATACTTATTTGTTTGTTGGATTTATATGGCTACCCACTAACTCTCAGTGACCCCAGGCAGTTTACAAACAATAAAAAACAATACAAAAACAATAACACCCTACTCCACTGTAACAACAGGGAATTAAATGAGCCACTAGATGGACTCCATTCCACTCTGGGTTTCCCAGGCCTGTTGGCAGAACCAGGTCTTCAGGGCCTTGTGAAACAGTGTCAAAATGAGGACCAGTCTAATCTGTGCAGGGATAATGTTCCAAAGGGAGGGAACCACCACGAAAAAGGCTGTTCTTCTCAGTCTTGTCAGATATACCTCCTTAGGAGACACAAACCAACATTCCATGCCTCCTTGTCTAGTACATCAAGTGGTTGTAACTGGGAAGAAACAAATAACCTGATCCCAAGCCATAAATGACTTGAAAGGTGACAACCAGCACTTTGAATTTCACTGGAAGCAAATCAGCAGTCAACACAGTTCCTGCAGGAGAGGTGCCTGCCTGGGTCTGAATAAAACCATCTGACTACTGCATTTTGAACCAATAGCAGCTTCTGAATGTTTTTCAAGGGCAGCCCCATGTAGAGAGTGTGTTGCAGTAGTCAAGAAAGGAGATGACTAGGACGTGAATGATGAGCAGGGATTGTTGGTCCAGGAAAGAGTGTAACTGGTATACAAGCTATAGTTGCATATAGGCTATCCTGGCTGTAACTGCTACCTGCTCAAGCAGAAGTTTTGAGTCTAGGAGAATCTAGACTCAAAGGAGAATTGGATCTGTTTTGAGTAATGTCACCTCATCCTAAACCAAATATGGCAATTCTCCATGGATCAAGGAGTCACAAACTCAGAGCTATTCTATCTTCAGTTTCAGTTTCAGCTGATTGCTCTCGGTCCAGCCCTTAACAGCCTCCAAGCACTTGGGGAGGGTGTGTGTGTCATGGCATCACTTAACTCTTTTATTTATCTGAAATAAAGTATTTTTATTTTGTCACTGAATCTTATCTGAAAAAGAAATTTGTATTACATTTCTCTCCCCCCCCCCCTTCTCTCCCTTCACAGTAGGAACAGATTTGGAGGGTTACTTACAGTGGCATGCTACTTTTTCAACCATGGGGA
Source organism: Cerberus rynchops (assembly GCA_032468195.1). Lineage (NCBI taxonomy): Eukaryota > Metazoa > Chordata > Lepidosauria > Squamata > Homalopsidae > Cerberus > Cerberus rynchops. The sequence continues at coordinate 74,374 of JANHFJ010002200.1, forward strand.
GGTACGTCTGCAAACTAACAGTTATTTTAAAAATTGAATTAATATTTAAGACTTAAGTATTTTCTAGTTAAATTAACTTTTAAAGGATGTACTGTTGGAAATAAATTGAGATGTTCATATTTTCTGATTTGATCAAATGAATTTGAATCTATTCCAGAAAGGTGCTTTGGAGTACGCAGAACACAATGTTGCATTTGGCTGTAACTCTAAATCAGATGCACATTTTGCTGCTTAAACAGTGCGCTTTAAATCACACGATTATGTTCCTGCATTTCCAAAAAGACAAATCAAACCTGAAGCCTTGCAGAGCTCTGCTTGCTATGCTTCTTATCTGTAAAACCAATTCTGTTCATATTTATTTGAAAATAAGTTTGCTCTGGGTGCAATTTTGATGAAAACTGGAAATAACTATGGCTTTTTGATAAAATTATCAAAATGAGGTCACATGCAGAATGCTGCAAATGATGCTGTATGCTGCCATATTGCCAAGTGAACATAGGGTTGGGTTGCAACCATCATAACTATAGATCCAGATCATAAGTCCCTTTTTTCAGAAAGGTTGTAACTTCGAATGATGGCTAAGCCAAGAGTCAAGTGTTACCTGTGTTTGTTTTGAAATTTGAACTTCATTCATTGCTTTATGACCAAACTATTTCATTCTGATAACTGATTAGATATTGAGACACTAGAAAGAGTACAGAGAAGAGCATCAAAGATTATTAGGAGACTAGAAGCTAAAATATATAAAGAACGGTTGCTGGAATTAGGTAGTTTAATGAAAAGAAGGATTGGGGTGATATGATAACAGTGTTCCAATATCTAAGAGATTGCCACAAAGTAGAGGGAGTCAAACTATTCTCCAAAGCATTTGAGGACAGGACAAGAAGCAATGAATGGAAACTAATCAAGGAGAGAAGCAACCTAGAATTAAGAGTAAATTTCCTGAATTTGTCTGAAATGGTATAGGGTTTCCTGCCCGAACAGGGGATCTAGAAGATCTCCAAGATCCTATCCTATCCTATCCTATCCTATCCTATCCTATCCTATCCTATCCTATCCTTTCCTTTCCTTTCCTTTCCTTTCCTTTCCTTTCCTTTCCTTTCCTTTCCTTTCCTTTGAGTGAGTTTGGGCTAGGAGAAGAAACAAGGGAATAAACATGAACAGGATCCAGATGATCTGCAAACATGGGATCCAAACTGAACCTTGCCATCAGTGCACACCTTAAAGTCCACCGTCATCCATACTCTCTGCCCTATGAAAGAAATGAACCTCTACTAACCTCTTTGGTCAACGAAGACGCTGCCAACCAACAGAGGAGATGATTTCCTCATTGACTGAGAACAATGAACTTCATCTGCCCTACAAGTGGAGCTTCTGAGTAGGTTCTGGGCCTTTGAAGGATGAAAGTCAAGAAGAACCAAGCTTGGTCAGTCATTGCCCAGCGTTCTGTTTCTTGCCAGAATGCTAGCAAGAGGTGGAGATGATGGACGGCCCTGCGTCTGAATCTCGGCCAGGCAGTTTTCATTTCATGCTGCCACCCGCTTCCAGTTTGGTCAGCGTCCTCCTTCCCTGCGGAGGAGCAGCAGAGCTTTTGGGGCGCCCATGCGCATGGGAGGAGACTGAAGAGGGGGGTGAAATGGGAGGTCCCAAAGCATGGGTTCACCTCTCCCCACTCCCAAATATTTGCTGAACCCTTCTCAGGTTGACCCTGTTTGTTCCCACCTCCACTCCCGCAACCTTCCTTTGAAAACAAAAGTATACATTCTGGATGCTTTTGTTTTGCTGTACTAACTCAAATTATTTTTACAAATGGTTTCTGAGCAATGGGTCAGGTGACCACTTTGATAAGACCCGAGAAGACAAGCGCATTTGTTTCTAGTCTTTATTTAATGCTGTTAATTTTAACGTTCTACATTTAGGCTTTTTATGCCTTTGTTAGCCAACCAGAATCATTTTGGATAGCAAGGTGGGCAGCATATAAATTTAATAAACAAATCAGTAAGAGCTGTACCTGGTGCGGTTCATCTACAAATCCCCATCCAAAACAGGAACCGATCACTTTAAAGTGGCCCACCCATCGTTCTTCTGAATCCAGCCTCAGGGATCTGCCCAAATCCTCATGCAGTAAGAGAGATCTCCCGGTGCCACTGAGGAAGGACTACGGGCCACATCAGGACCAATTGGAGCTCAGAGCCTGAGAGAAGCAGGGTCCTCCTCTCCCACCAGCCTCCTTCCGCTCTTGCTCTCCTCTTGCCACCCTCTCATCTCTTACTGTGTTGGTGCTCGCACCCCCAGCACCACACTTTGTTCCAGGAAGACACAAAAACAAAGGAGAGGAAACAGCTCCCCATTGTTTGGCCTGGCAAACAGGGCAACACCCAGCAAACAAGCCTGCCTTTATGGAAGGCTAATTCAGACAAACTATCAACAGCCTTCTGGTGCTGGGTTGGGGATCAACAAGGCCAAGGACCAGGGCAGGGATGCTGAAAGCCCCAGAGATTTTCCCATAAAATCTCAGCTCCAGGTACTTTCTGCTCCCCACTGCAAAAGCCATTTTCCTTGAACCTCAGCTTTCAGGCCCTGATGTAGCAGAATTGGTCACCTCCCCATTGTCCAGTCCAGTTTGTGTCCATCATTTGGGTGGGGGGTTTAAAAACCAGCCTCTTGGCTCTTCTCCTGCTCTCCCATTCAAAACCCCTTGAGAGGTTTCCAGACGGGTCTCCTCTCTCCGCTGTCTTCCCTTTTGCCAACCAAGCGTGCCCTCAGCCCCCCTGGAGCCCCCTTCCAAGGCTGGCTTGCCATTGTTTTTGTGCTTCTGGGGGGGGGGTGTCTTCTCACGCCAGCTTCTCCCAGCCCCTTTTGAAGCGTGGTGCTCAAAATGATGCCCGGCTGAAAGGCTGATTTGAACCCCTGGAATCCAGTAGACGGTTCCTCTAATGTGGACCCAACTCATCTCTTGGTGCAGCCGGGGCTGCTGCTGGCCTTTTCAAAGTCTTCCTGTGCAGGTAGCCAGTTGCCTGGAGCTGCGTCCTGGGAGCGAGAAAGCAAAGTCGAGAACATTCATTTCTCAGAGCTCAAGAAAGCTCCTCTAATATACATGCATCTTTGCACAGATTTTAAGCTTTGTCCCACAGCAATCTTTTCATTTGTTTCTAGACAATTTTTTAAAATGCTGTTCCTCCAGAAATCCCCAAACTCCATTTAACATTCACTGAATGGAAAAGACTTCTGTGTGGTTGTCAAGAGGAGCTGAGAGGGGGAAGAGTCCCAGAGGCTCATCCAGCCAGGTGATCCAAGGAAGAGGCACGCTGGGAAGGCAGTGATCCTCCCAAGGATCCTCTTCATGCCCGCCTCTGCCCCCTTGGCCAGATAACAATAGGGGACTATCTAATGTGGCTCCATCTTAATCCAAAATGCGGTTTCTAGTAGTGGCCAAGAAGATGCTCCTGGGTAACATCTGGCTGAGCCACCCAGCCAGGCAGCCCCAGCCGGAATACAGGGGCAACTGGAGATGCAACGCTCTGTGGGAATGTCGGCGAAAGGTAGGATAACGGAGCTGCAGCCGGGCAACAGTCAGCTTAGAGGCATCTCAGTCCACAGATGAATGGGCATGGAGAGCATCTCAGAAGGACACACACACACACACACACACACAGTTCCTGGGAAGTAAAAGCAAGTGAGAGAGAGCAGCTTTCAGACTTGGAAGATTCAGTTACTGTATTTTAATCATCCAATAAAAGTTGTGATAGAATTCATGGTTTGGTTCCTTGTCTGTCGAAGGGCTGGCAGTGGCCAGCGGGAGAAAGAGGGCTGGTGCAATGGGGCCCATCCTACTCAAGACCCGAATGCCCCTTCAGACCAGGCTGCATCCCCTGTGGCTGAACTCCAGCAGGAAATGTAGCAAAATCCCTGGACCGAAAGACTGTGGCTACCTTCTTCGCTGCTCCAAATAAGGAAAAGCCCCAAGGAAAAGCAAGGGTGTTTCTTGGCTTAGGGTCCCTTGCAAGGGGGCAAGGGAGGAAGGACGCCAGTCCCCACGCCACCCCCTCTATGTGGGGCCAGGAGAATCGAGCCATTGTTGCATTGCATGTGACGATGCACCAAGGCCTGGGACGCTTTGCTCTCTCCAGTGCGAACAAACCGTTGCTTGTGTGAGAGTCCATCATTGCTGCTGTGCATCGGATGGGTTCCTGCCCTGCAAAAGGCAGCCTCATGGTCTCCATAGTGACTGCCACACCACGGACCAGAAACCGCCTCTCTTTCCTGCTCACTTTGGCCCAGGTCTGGCTAAGGGAATACCTGGCCAAAAGGTGGCTGGTTGCCCTGGACTTTCAGAGGACACTTGTGTCAACCCCCTTGCTAGCTCTGTGCGCGTTCCCTTCCTGCTGGATCTTGCCCAGGCCAGAAAGCCGCGGAGCTTAGGAGCACTGAAAGAAGCACGAGGGGGTCCGAAGAAGCCCCCCTTCCCCATTTTGGGGATTGTTGGGACAGTCATACTCTTGGCAAGATGTCACAGTCGGCAAAGGCGGTGCTAGCTTGGTGGTGGCGGCGGCATCCCGGTGGCAGAAAGAAGGCCCAGCCCTGGTGCCCACTTCCTGCAAAGGCCCTGGGAGGACTTCCTCTGCATAAGAGGGGCTTATTAGGCTGGTCCAGAGAGCAGCGGTTTCTTTTCACAATATCTTGCTTGGATGTCCTTTTCCTAAACTCTTTTTTTTTATTTTACATTTTATAAATTTTTTAAATTACTTTTTAAATTTTAAAATTTTTAATCGTTTAAATTTTTAACAGTTTAATTTAATTGGTTTTAATTTAAATTGATCAGCCACCGTACTATTTAAATTTTAAGTTGGTTTTTAAATTGTTATATATCTGTGTTTTTAATAGGCTGTATACCACCTCGAGTCCTTCGGGAGGGAGGCAGTATAGAAATCAAATAAATATCTAAATATCTAAATTATCATTACTGCAGTGTACTTACATAGAAATCGAACAAGTACCCGAAACCTATGCAGTTGTCCTGAGCCGTCCATCCTGGTTATGGGGTGCTGAAATGGGAGCCAATGAATGTGGAGTCTGCATTGGGAATGAAGCTGTATGGGGAAAAGAAGAAGTCTGCAATGATGAAGCTCTCCTTGGCATGGACCTTGTCAGGTTGTTATTAAGTCTGCTGGATAAGATGTGAAACCAAGTGGAAACTAATCGGCTGTTTTATACTTGCGTTGCTTTGTCAAACAGACGTCCCTGGAAAATACTGTATGAGATGGAAAACAAAACAACTCTGATATTTGATCTGGAGAGTTTATGGGTAAATGGGAGTTTAATGTAGAATGGTGCTGCTAAAATGGAAAAGTGAAGCAATTACTTTGGCCTGGTCCAGAAACTATGAAAGCTACAAGATACTACCAGACCCATGACCATTCAATTAATGACCACTTGTAGTTATGACAGTGCTGAAAAAAGTGGCTTGCAACCATTCTTCACATTTGCAACCTAGGAGGGTCCCACAGTCATATGATCAAAATTTGGGCACTTAACAATCAATGTATTTATGCAATTGCGTCCTGCGGTCATATGATCACCATTTGTGACTTTCCCAGGTACTTCTGACTAGCAAATGCAATGGGGAAAGTCAGATTCACTTAATGGCCGTAGTAATTTACTTAACAATTACAATTTTAAAAGGTGGTAAAATCAGCCATGAATCACTTAACAGCTACATCACTTAGCAACAGAAGTTCCATTCCTAATTGTGGTCATGTCAAGGATTACTTTAGTTCATAAAATCTGGTTTTCCTATGGATAGCCTACCAGTTCGATGATGCCTGTAGAAAAGTTTTGCATGCACAAATAGACAAATGGCACCTGTGTTATTGCAGTTCTGTAGTTTCTAGGATGTTGTGTGGATGTGCGTGGTAGTTTTCATCCCAAAAACTTTGTTTTAAGGTTCTGAACATGAGCCCAGATTGAGAAATAAATGAATATGTTCAAATTCTGTCTTTTAAAGTTGAAGATGAAGAATTTACAGAAAGCTAAACACTTTGATATGATTTTAGGCTTGGACTTGAAAGAGCAGATACTGCAGAAAAAGCTGTTAGTATTATCGTTGAATTGTTGGACAAGTATAATCAAGGTGGAAACTGTATGGAGAGTCAAATGACATTTACCTACCATAACAGCTTTTTGATAGCAGACAGAAAAGAAGCTTGGATTTTGGAAACATCGGGAAAGTACTGGGCTGCAGAGAAAGTAAAGGGTACGAATAATAATCTTCATTCAATTTTAAGACTTCTCAGTGGATAATGTCTATCCTATCTATCTATCTATCTATCTATCTATCTATCTATCTATCTATCTATGTCTCTGGCTCTCTCTGGCTCTCTTCAGATACTTGTAAAAGTGATGTCACTGATGCTATTACAGTTTTTACCTGTTTCTTCTCAGTTACAATCTCTGGATTCTCTGCCAGATGAACCTTTAAAAATAAAAAGCAGCTATAATCCTTATTTAAGCCGGAAAGGCTTCTGGGGCAATTTACATCCCTTTCTTCAAATTTCTTCAGCACTGAAGAAGAAGAGAATAGGTGGGAAAAGGAAAGCATTTTAGAAATAATTCTTCCTGTAGACATACTCCATGATCCTCTGAGTCAAAGGGGGGTTGGGGAGGGGATTAGCAGTTCCTTTCAACACGCCTCATCCTCATCTGTAAAAAAAATTACTGGTAAGCTGGTGAACAGTTATAATGAAAAAGCTTAGCATTATATTGGCACACATTTTGGTTGCCAAGACCTGGCTGCTTTTTTCCAGACCTGGTGTTAAGTTACTGCTAAGTGCTTAAATTGATACTTTTGGTTATTTACAGTTTTACCTGGGAGAAAAAGTCTGGTTTATCATTGGCCCGATGTATTTATTATGGCCAAGTATAATTATTGCAAATGAGGAAGGAGTGAGTCAAGAAGCAATCAGCATTCATATTGTGGGATTTAGCTTCTTCCCAAATTTCTGACAGTAAATTTAAACATCTCAATTTAATAATGTTTAAGTACCGTAGGTCAGAAATATTTAGAAGTGTAAGAGCTTGTTTGTTGTTTTTTTTTCTTTTTAAACAGAAGGAACACGGAATATTTCCAACCAGCTATCAATCACCACAAAAATTGACCGGGAACATCCAGAGCTAAGGAATTATGCTCTAAGCAAAGGCTGGTGGGATGGTAAAGAAGGATTTGATTTTGCTGCCACGTACTCATATGTAAACACTGCCAGAATGACAACTGCAAGTGGCAGATATTGTGAAGGCTATAAACTATTGAAGAAATATGCAGGTACCTTTGTTAAGTTATAGAAGACCTTATAGTTGGATTTCATAGTTGGATTTGGATGTAGTGTTTTATGAGATTCTATACACACACACACACACACACACACACACACCTGAAAGAACAGGATAAATATCTATCTTAATTAGTTTTCCTTGGTTTTGCTTTGAACAAAGATATCTGCATACTGCTCTTCTAATTTAAGATGCGCATGTCAAACCCCATAACATTTTGAATAATCCTTAACAAATACTGTAGCTGACTATGTATTTTAAAAAGCTTAATTCTAGCTTGAGTCTCAGCAGTATTAAGGTTCATTCTGATGTACGGTATATATTAAGGATACCTTGACATCTTCTTTTGGTGAGAAAATGTCTCTCGTGACTCTTGTTATTGTGATTTCTACTTTGAGTGAACTACTGTTTCCAATGAAGACAAATATACATGTCCCAGGATAACTTTACAGGTTCCAATCTGAGTCGGTCACTGGGACCAGTGGTTTAGTCTTCCGAGCTTTCGGATTCATGCCGGAGCCGATCCTCAGTGAATGGGATCCAGCATGATGGGATCCAGCATGAGTCCAAAAGCTCAGAAGACTAAACCTTTGGTCTTAGTGACAACCCAGACTGGATTTCAAAATACTGTTTTTAAGCCTCTTTTCTGATACTTTGCCATGGTTTTATGTATTGGATAACTTGGATCATCTACAGAGTTCCTGAATCAAATGCAGCAAGGGATCTTACACCGCTAAAATGTATTATCCATTTATCATTTGTCTATGCAAGGTGTTCCAATACTTTCTAGATATAGAATACCCACTGAGTTGGCAATTTAAGTCCTTTAGCAATTTTTAAGTTTTTCTATCTTTCTCTTTTCTACCTGTCTCTCTTTCCTATTTTCGGCCCCATCTCATTCCCACGGTTTATATTATTTAGAACACGATTTCTTTGTTTATCCAAAAATAGCTGCCAGAAATGCATTGCTCTTTCCAATCTGATCTCTTCATGTACTAAGGTTGCCCATCTCCAGATTATCAGATGGTGTAATCAATAGCCCTGCTGCTCAGGGATTCTGGAGCTGCAGTGTTAACCACACATTTGGAGGGAGATGGTTGGGCTATACCACTTTGAAATATTTCTTCTTTGAAGTTTTGTTGGTTTCCAAAATGACTGAGTCAGAGAAAAGGTCATGTTTTCTCCCTTCTCAGCTTCAACAATACAAATCAGAATTACTGTAAAGGCCTGTGTACTTTGCATCTTCTGTTTCAATATTCATTTTACTGTGTCCTGCCATTCTCAATTGCAGTAGTTATTTTGGGCTTCCTAGTGGATTCCTGTATGATTGTCCTGTAATCATGCAAATTTCATTCATTTGCAAAATAGCAGGTTCTTAATACTGAACGTATTTTTTAATATGGTACTTGTTTAAGGTTATGAATGTTTTGGAGTTCTATTAGTGCATTTCTTCTAAATCCCTGTTTTTCCGATACTTATCTGAACCATTTTAAGTCACACTGGATGTTCAAGTGATCAGTCAATGCAGTTTAAAAAAAAAAAAAGTTTAAAAAAAACTTAGTTGAAAAAGAATCATTGCTGTAAAGTAAACATTCCTGATCTCTAAAGATTTTACTTTTATTTATTTAAGGGGAAATCTAAAGTTGATATAAATGAATAGTTTTAAATACTGCAATTGCTATTTTAAAATGGTCACTGAATATTCTGAATTTACAGGAAGACATGCTGAAAATCTAAATTGGAAAAGGGACTGTCACCATGCAAGAAAAGTGTTTTTTTTTTAAAGATTTACAGATGCCTGATATCAGAGATTTGGCTGATTATTTCAAGACTGTCTAATCTCCAGCCTGTGTCCAACTCTTGATCATATGCATATATCTTCTTTCTCTCAACCTCTTTTACTTTTCTTTCTTGCTTTCTGCTTCATCTCTCATTTTCGTGGAACACTCTCTCTCCAGCTTGCTCTCTTATATTTCCTGTTTTGCTCTACTTCATTTTTCCTGTGGGATTTTTTTGTTACCTTCTTCTCTGCATAACTCTAACCAGAATCCCCTTTGACTTCTGTTCTCTACAACAGATTGCAGGTGTGGTCCAATAATTTTTTTTTCTGTTAGAAGTGGAGATATACCTCTAGTTTGAGAAAAAGATACCAAGCACATTTATTTATTTAGAGGTACTCTTTGGCATATCACTTCACAGTACTCAGGCTGGCTCCCAACAATAAAACACAATTAATAGAAACTTAAAACAATATTTATAAAATTAAATAATAGTAATAGCATATCCCAGGTCCTTGGGAAGAACTCGTTAGGCAGACAAAAATGCCAAATCTAATCTGAATATCTATCAGCTGTGTGATGAACCATAACAAATATAGCAAGGCCACAAAAATTATAGGGATTGCCAGGATAAACAGGTACGTCTTTAGCAGTTGAAAAGAAAATTGAACTTACAGTGTTGCCATTTCTTGCCATTTATTTTAAAAAGACAAGTTGCTTTATTCCTGCTATTTAGCAATTTTGCATAGATATTAAATG
>JANHFJ010002200.1:128662-141568 GCA_032468195.1 Cerberus rynchops
GGGGACTGACTGACTATAGTCCAACCCTCCAACGGTCTGAGGGACCGTGAACTGGCCCCCTGTTTAAAAAGTTTGAGGACCCCTGGCTTAATCCATAGCAAATACACAGGTAGTCCTTGATTTATGACCACAATTAGAATAGCAATCCCAGCAATCTTTGTTGCTATTGTAACTCTAAACGAACTCCTTCCCCCCCCTTTTCATTTTGCCACTTTTGTTAACATGGTTATAGAAACTTTTCTGTTCAAAATTCTTTTTTTGTGGGGAGTGGTGGTGGTCATGAGACAAAAAAATTCTTCTCACCCAGCTCCTCCACTTCTCAGCAACTCTGCTCCTGCACTGGCACAGATGTTGATTTCAATAGTTGTCCCAGGTACAGACAGCCATTTTGGCTGCTTCTTCCTGCCATGGCTAAAGGGATTTTTTGCCCAGGGGTCCTCTGGGAGAGTTGTGGTCTCTCCCTGACCTCACTGGGCGCCCCTCCTTTGCTTTGTCCCCCTACAGGGTGACTTTCGGCCCCGTCAGGGGCCCACAGGTAGGGAAAAGCTAGTGCGAAAGCAGAGCGTCCTGCTTTCACGTCTAGTCACGCTGAGACATCAAACCAGAAGTCACTGTTGTAACTAAACACATAGATCATTAAGCAGGAAGTGAAGGAGTCCAAGTAAGGAGTATGAGGGTGCCACACTCAGGTTGGGGAGGCTGATTGAGGGGTGCTACATTGTGGTGTGAGTGTAGGGAGGCCAGGTGGAAGAATAAGCTGAGAGGGAATTCAGTGCCCTAGCGCTACATGGAGCATCCATAGCTTTGACTATGACCACAGGATACTTGCTGTGTATTTTTATACTTATTTTGCTACAACAGACAAGCTACGTCTCTAAACCTTTCAGAAGAACACATTGTGCCCTCCAGCAGTTTTCTAAAAGGCCACTTTCACTAAAGTAAGAAAACACATCTCACATTTCAATTTGAAACAATATCCATATCTCCATATCTGTAAAAAGCTATTATTTTGATTCACTTACCTCTCAATAAAGCATTTACAATTACCGGCAGACAATTCCACCATCTTTAAAAGAGGCAGTGATCAGGCCTGCCCTTTTTTAAAAAAATTGTATTATTGTAAACAACAACTACCGTACATTGTATTATTTGGATACAGTGGTTCTTATATGGTATTCACTGGACGTTATTAAGACTCTAATGTTTAGATAGCTTAAACCTTTGAAGACTAAAAATATATATATTAACTATGCTTTTAAAAATATTAATTTACATCTAAAGCTAAGTGTGGCATTAACTAGACCAGTGGTGGTGAACCTTTTACTTAGAGTGTCGAAAAGTACATGCTTTGTGTGTGACATCCGCACTTGTGTGCGGCTCCTCCATGTGTACTGCATGTGCAACCACACCATCTGCACATGCATGTAGCTTTTTCACCTGCAATGCATGCACGCTGCATGCAGGCACTCATGCACACATGAGCAATTGTGTGTGCATACACAGGAGAGCTCCAAAGATCAGCTGGATTTTCTGCTGCAATCACATGGATGTACAGTGGATGCCTGAAGTCTCTGGGTCTCTGCAATCGCGCATGCATGCATTTTCAATCACATGTGCATGCTCAGCTGGAGGTAAGTTGGCCGACAGCTTGTGTGCCCAGCAAGATGGCTCTGCATGCCAACTGGGCACCTGTGCCATAGGGTCGCCATCACGGAACTAGACCATTCTTGTAAAGGCTAGTGGCTAATATTCCCCTCCTGGGCAAGGTGTTTGAATATAAATGGTGGCCCATTAGGTCCAGGCTCTCCTGGGTGCAATTGACTTTTTATATCCATTTCAATCCTGTTTCAAATCTGGCTATGAAATAGAAGCCATCTTTGGTTGCCTTATGGGAATGACTTATGTTGGAGAAAAATGGAGTGTAGTTCTGTTGGTCTTTCTGGACCTTTTAGAGATTCTCAGTAATGTTAACCATGGGATCCTGATTGTCAAAAGTTGGATTTTGAGGACATTGTACTAAAGCAGTTCCTCTCCTACTAGGATGACATAAAACAGGGGTCTCCAATCTCCACAAGTCTTCAAGTTGCCAAGATTGGAGACCCGACATAAAATGTGATACTGGGGGCTTTGCCTCATGGTGGTTGGTTATGGAATCCTTCTGGGCTTCATATCTTTTTAACACCTACATGAAATAGTTGGAAGAAGTTGCTCAGGAATGTGAGCTGAGATGACTCTCACCCCAGTTGCCATTGCTGGGAAAGGTCATTAGTACAGAGATGAAGCCCAGAGCTAGCTCTGCCCCATTTGGACATTATCACTTAGGGGTGTACTCACTTTTGTTGCCAGCGGTTTAGACATTAATGGCTGTGTGTTGCGTTATTTTGAGGGGGACACACATTTACACTGTTATACAAGCTGTATACTCACTACTTTACATTGTAGCTAAGTGTCATTTCTTCAGTGTTCTCACATGAAACATGATATTTACAAAATATGAAGGAGTGTACTTCTGTGATGTACTGTATGACCTTACCTGGGCAGAGTCAGCTAACAAGAATTATTCAGATTCTGGTAATTTCTCAGTTGGATTACTGCAATGTGTTTGTATTTTGCCTTTAACTCAGTCTGGGGACCTCAGTTGATTCAAAACAAAGACTAGACTACTCAAGGGCCTAATGGATACAAATATGCCAGTGCTTTCCATTTACACTGAATGCCAATTGTTTTCCAGCCCTAATTCACAATGCTGCTTTTCACCTTTAAAAGGTAAGAACTAGGCCTCTACAGGATATGCCTTTTCCCACATGTACCTCCTTGAATCTTGAAAATCTTAAAATGGGGATCGTCTTGCAGATCCATTAAAGGTGGTGGCGTTGGCCTACGTAAGGGGGAGATCTATTTCTGCAGTGGTACCCCATTTATGAAATTCCCTCCCTCAAAGAGGTTCAGCTGCTGCCCACATTGGCATCATGTTGGCACGAGGTGACAATCTGTTTTCCCAAGCTTTTAAATTGTATTTTAATTCCTATTGTCTTAAATGTAGTGGCTATACTACTATATCTAACTTGTGTAGATTTTTTTTAGTTTGCATTTGACTTCATTACATATTTTAATTTGAATTGTATTTGTTTGTGTGTTGTATTTGCACTTGTGTGATGTAATTCACTCTATCCCTTAACATTAAGCAGGGTGTTTTAATATATGGTGCGCTTTAAACAAATTGCCATTTATTTAATTGAGGAGGCCTAAGTGTCATTCAGTTGTCATGGGTCTGCCTTATGGATTTCAAAATAAGCAAACTGGATGTTGTCGATTTTTATTGCAAGTTGTCCTCACTTAAAGACCACTTGTTTAGTAACTGTTCAAAGCTACACTGGCACTGAAAAAAACAGTGATCAGTCCTCAAGGTCAACATGGTCACCATTTTCAATCTTCCCAGCTGACTTCTGACAAGCAAAATCATGGGAGGAGCCAAGGGGGGGGGTTTCCCACAAATCATGGTCATGTGATGTCTTGCTTAATGACCATGGGTGATTCATTTACAGACCACAACCAGGGCTGTCATTGCTAATGGGGTGGTCACATTATCTTTTGCTTAATGACTACTTCGCTTAATAACAGAGTTCCTGGTCCCAGTTAAGGTCATTAAGCAAGGATTACTCTTCCAGTGTAGAGCTCTAACTAAAAACAAACAAAAGAGCACCATCTAGTGGTCAGTTTTAAATGTGAAGCAGAAAATTCAAGAATTTTATTAAAATCCAGACGGGTAGATGTTTTAAAATGAAAAGCCGAGTCTTAAGCTCATATAGATTTTATATGTCAATTGAATTTCTTAAACAACAAAACAAAAATTTTAGAGACAATACAATTCTGGGAGAAGGGAAGAATATCCAAGTATGATAATTACAAGTGAACTGGCACTATCAAAGAGGACTGCACTGAATTTCCCATTGTGTATACAGTCCCACTGAAGTATATTTGCTTTGGTGGCTACTTAATAATGAGATTCTAAACCAGAAAAGTTATCAACCCACATTTTCCGTATAACTAACAGAAATACAGCTCCATCTGACAAACCTTTGCATCATTTTAATTTTTATTCCTTTGTACATGCAAGAAATTCACTTGCCATTTAGTTTCTCATGTACACATACTTTAAGATAAACATGTTAATAACCTAAAGTCAAATAGAACCAACCTTATTTACAATATGGGCATGTTTTAGTCCATGATATATGTGCACTTTTATAAAAAGGAGGGTATGGATCATATATTTAAAATTCATATCCTGTTTTTCCCCCAAATGATTTGATTCATTCATTCGAAAAAGATTTAAATTTCTCTTTTTTTCAGATTTTAAATACATCAATCTCAAATTTCCATGAATTCATCCATCCAAGATACTGCTAGAATAAAGATCTTAAAATTGCAGTCTGGTAAGTCTTTTGCAATTCATTATATTGTATTTCTATATAGCAAGATAAGATGATACATACTTAATACTGTGTGTTGTATGTTGCTTGAATATCACACATAATAAAGTATAAATGTTGTATTTGAAGTTCACAGTGGAGACAATAAGTTTTAGATAGTTTCTTTTCAAAGCTGCCATTTAGACTCAAGGCACCAGGGATGACAATCTGATTTTATTTTCCTGTTTACTTATTGTGCATAAATAAATATGTACTCTAAAACATCTATACTAAAATGTGTTAAACATGTTGTTTTTAAAATATATCTGGTGAAAGGAAAGAGATGTGGTTTACACAATCAAAACAAATCTCTTCTCGTTTGAAATATTTTCTTACAGTATTGAGCATAAATTCTTTGAGGAAGATTCCTATATAGAAGAGAAAGTGCTAACAAATTATCCTCTGAGAACGAGAGAAGACCGTGTTTCTCTCTGAAGGCCACATTACATTCTGCATGTTAAGGCTTTGGTTGGAATTTCAGACTATATTGCACTAGAAGTAAATTTGCCAAGTTAATTTTTTGATTAACAGTAAAAAAAATATCTAATTTTCTAAATGCCACAAAAAGGGCATTTATTTAGTAGTAATAATTGTTATAGTAAGCAATATTATCTGGTATGTGCTTTTAACTAAGCACAGTAAGGAAAAATAATTAAGCGGCGTACAGATATTTTTTATTATTTGCCTGCTCTTTCTATTCCTGGCTGACTATATTTCTTCACATATCTTGACTAGTTTTCTTTCCCCCTAAACTGGTTCTTGCTGGTTATGCTGGGACTATATAAGTCCCATTATTCCTAATCAGCAATGGTCAAGGTGGGTTGAATGATATGAGATTTGGAATTAACATCCCACCAGAGCCAGAAAGCACCAAGTTAAAGAAAATTGATCCTGATTTACTGGCAGAACAGTGCTCTATAACCTTATTTATAATGGCTAATCTACTAGCATAAGAGTACAAGTATGACAGGTCCTTTCATTAATAAATCAATTTGTCCAACTTTTCTAGCTCAAAGGGTTCTATTACATTAACTACTGCAATTGCAGTGAATTTGGAATTTTTCTGCCACATTCCCTTTTATATGCTAAAAAGAAAAAGAAATTGACTATCAAACTACACATACAAGATGCAGAGACCTTGCAGCATATAAAAAATCTGGGTAATACAAAAAACATAAATATTCCAGTTTCTGCAACAAAATGTAAATAATAATTCAATTTTTTTCATAATGTTGAAGTTTATAATCGACACACACATACTGTACAATGGCAATCAGACTGAAACTGGAATGATTCATCTGTATGAATGTCAGAATTAAGTATGTACAAACAAGGCAATAGTCCACTGAAAAATATATAATTCTAGACCATGTATGACTCTGAAAAGTGCTTAAACCTATTTCTGATTATAGTTTATGTAAATCTCTGATTTGATAACAAAATTTGTGTGGGTAAAGGTTTTAGATCCTGAAAGCTATTCATTACATACCAATTCCATCACTGAAGTGGGTTCAAAGAATGAACCTCAACACTAAGACAAAGTCTATTTTAATCCAAAAAGGTAAACTTGTAGTCTCTGCTCTCTATAATCTATCCTTACCATAAACAGGAACTACACAAAGGTGTATCTTTGTTGATAAGGCCACTAATTCAAATACCATTGTGAACATATTCAAGTGTTGTGACTTTCCCCCCAAGTATGTGAGTTCACTTTTCATGTAAGTGACTAAAGAGATATTACTTTACACCTTGCCACAATTCTGTTGTGTATTACATTATATTAAACACACTGATTCATCAGTGTTTTGCTGCTTCCCATCTAACGACATCATCACTAAGCAGCATCTGCAGAGGTGAGGTCAAAAGATGACTATTATGGCAGTTGAAACCCAGTTTCTATATACATGCACAACAGGTAGAAAGAGGGCGGCAGCTTCGATCAGGCTGCAGTGACTGCCATCTTGATTTTTTTTTAACCTCCTTTACAGACGGTGCTAACATCATTTGAAAGATCACTCTCCTGTTACCTTACAAAGTATTAGGCAGATAAAACTGAGAAGATCCTTGAAATTAAATCTTCATAATTTATCTCCCCTAAGTAGAAACTGTATTTGTTTTATTTTATTATTACTTATTTATTAAATTTGTATGCTGCCCATCTCACCGTCAAGCCACTCTGGGCAGTTTATCACATCACATGAATTTCAGTACAGAATCATAATTCTCCAAGGATTCTTGCCATACGTTGATATCGGCTAGATAAAATGAACATTGTAAATTGCCAAATTCATTTATTGACAGGCAGGATTCCAAAAGCATATGGTCCCAACCCTCAATCTTGCAAGTGTTCTCTTGCACCTTTTTCAGGTAAGGAAAATCCTGTGAAAGGAATTATCATTGTAACAAAATCAGAACGTAAACTCTTCTAAACCCAGATTGAAAACTTAAATGAGAGCTTGTAAAAAGCTCAATTGAATTTGTTCTACAGTTAGACGTTTCCTACATATAACTGGATGTTTGATTAGTAGCTGCCATACAAAAGAAAAGAAAAAAGCTGTTTGAAGCATATAAGCCAAATAAAAAATTCCCATACTAAAAAGTTTCGACTTGTACCATAGTAAAAATGGAAGTCCAGCACATAGATATTAGCAAAAAAAACAACAACAACAACATAGAAAGTCTTAGTGGCATTCTTTGATACTTGGATACACTAAGTAATCGTTGCGTATCTGTCTTTCGCAGATCAAAATAAAGGCTTTTATAGTAAACATTATGTATTATTGGAAAGCTTTGGGTAGGGTACATCTTAGAAGGGAGGTCAAATATATAACCATTACTGAAGTGATGGTATAATCCTTAAAATGACAATGACAGTCAATCATCCCAACCTAATGACTGAGTATTTTTCTGTTTTTAATTCTCCACTTCAATTGAATTGAGCCCAACTGCTAGACTGAGATGCATTTGTGAAAGCTGTAACGGAAGCTTTAAGCAATCTTGATGGCAACATTCTTTTAGTCTCTGAAAGGCTCCAATTCGTTACAGATCAAACAGATTGCCTGAGAAAATGTCACGTAATTATCCCAATCTCCTTCTAGAGGTGGAATGTAGCAATTACTGTGCCACAGGTTTTTTTAATGGCCAAATGGGCCAGATCAAATTAATCAGTAATCTCACAGAGATTACAGTTTAAAAAGTGAACCAAACTTCCACCCATAGAAATAGGGAAGATTTTCATCTCCAGGAATTGCATCCAAGAATATTGTGCTATAAACCAAGACAGCTTTTCTCTTTTTGTTGGTGACAAGGCTGAGCAGAACTGCAATGAATGATAGTTTCCAAGAAGTTTTGAAGAGAGTTTTCAAGGTAAGGATACTTCGGCATTTTATTGGATGCAAGTTCCACTAGTATCAGTAGACCTAAATGCCAAGAAATGGGAGGGATCTCAGACACCTTGTATCTAAACCAATGTAGGCAGGCCATTCAAAGCAAGTCCTTGAGCTTCACCAAATTAAATGGAAAAATAAAAATAAAGCAACTTGACCTAAAGGTGGGGAGTTGTGCTCAAAAGTGCCGTTGGAGAAGGAGCATTGTGACGTGGAGAGTTTCAAAGAACATGTAAGGATAACAGTCATCCTGAAAGGGATTAGAAGCCCACTTCACCGTGGTATAGGCGGAAGTGGTGGAGCACCTCTTTCTCTGCGACTGGATCCACCTACAGAAAGAGAAAGCAAACCTCACAGTCATCTTTTACTGACAGATTTATCAAAACCTGGAAACAGGTTTGAAAAATTAAACACATAGGAATTTCTTTATTAAAAAATCTTGGTAAGTGGTAAAATTACAGCTTGTGGGTCAGCAATGGTGGCATCTCTAGGGTAGAGGGCACCAAGGAGGGCAGAATTTCCATAGTATTCCAGCCTCAGCATTCAAAACCTGCCCCTTCTCTAAGTGCACTGTGACATTACACACATATATGAAAGGGCAGTGTCTACACTGCAGTGCCATGACACTTTCACCATGGAATGCTCCTGCAGATAGCAGGGAATAGGCCACTTCATCTAACGCCATACAACATTCTAAACCAGGAGTTCTCTGACTACTGGGCCTTGGCCTGTTCAGAACTGGGTCCTTTTGAGTGGCAGCAGAGTGCGCGTGCATGCAGCTCATTTGAGCAAACGGCAGGCATTCGCACTCATGTGTAAAGCTCCATTTGTGTGAAGGGTGGATGTGCATGCCCATCATTTGCACAAATGAGCTGTGCATGCTTGAGTGCAGACCTGCCACCCACACGGAACCTTCTCTCTCCCCCCGCCCCCCTGGGTCACCAAGCCAGAAAGGTTGGGGATGACAGTTCTAAGCTATACAAATATAAAAGCAATCTCATTAAAAAAGTAAATTATTTAAAAGTTCAAATTAGTCAACTTTTGAAGATTTGGCTATCATTATTTTTAAAATCTTGAAGAGACATTTATTGGCATGGCAGAATTATGGCACCCTTAAATGCAGCATTATAACTAACCCCTCCCACCACCCCAAAAAGGAAGAGAAATTAAACTTTTCAGAAGAGAACAAAAGTGAAGGGAAGAAAAGAATTTGTATAAGCACTTTACGGTCCAGAACATACTTTGCAGGTTATAACTTTTTAATATTAAACTTTGATTAAATGATTGTTTAATAAAGAACATATTTTTGCATTAGAATATTTATTTATTTGTAGCCCCTCTTTATTATTTTTATAAATAATTCAATGTTGTGAACACACAAGATACTCCTTTCCTCCTCCCATTTTCCCCAATAACGATAGTCCGGTCAGGTATGTTGGGCTGAGAAAGGGGGATCGGCCAAAAATCACCCAGCGAGCGTCCATGTGTAAGGCAGGACTAGGACTCACAATCTCCTGGCTTCTAGCCTGGTGCTTTGACTAGTAAATACTATGTTGAGCACTAGCAACAAGTTTTATGATGCATGAAAGTAATATGACAGTATCATTTCTCACCAATGAAAATGTTTAGATTTTTTTAAAATCTAGTCATTTTAAGATTTTATTATTATGCCCTCTGATGCACATCAGATGTAAAATGATGCTGAATTAGAATAAATCACCACACAAAGTATAGTTATTCTATCTGCTGACAAGCAAAGGTAGAAGAACTTCACTGAATAAGAATTTGCTGGCTGTTTGTATTTATTTTCTGCTTGCTTATCTTTTCTTCACAGCTGGTGATTTGTGCTTCTCTCTTCCCCAATATCTAGAGTAGGAGAAGATCAGCAGAGAATCAGGGCAATGTTGTTTCCTCCATCTTTTGCTGCTTATTTTGACTTAGGAGGCATCTACCTTTTCAGGAAACAGAGGTGGGTTGAGGTAGATCTGATTGGCACCTGCAAGTAAGCTATGGCCTATCTATCTGACTTATCTTGCAATCTTCCAAACTATCCAATTGGATCACTGAAATAACTCACTAGGGAAGAGAGTAGAACCAGAGTCACTCCTGTTGAGATAACTGGTACTCTTTTCCATGATCTTACCAAAAATAATTATATTCAATATTTATGGAATATCTGAAGAGCATTCAAAATATTTCACATACTTTCATCTTGGAAATAATTCACCAAGTACACTATTATAAAATGTACTTTCTAAAGGAAAAAAAATACTTACTTCTATTGTCATTTTTTACCAATTTACTAGGATAACTCTTGTTCATGGGCACATATGGTTCTGGTGGTGGCAAGTCAGACAGAGGATGGAAGGAAAATCTGCTTTCCCACTCATCTAGATAAATGTAAAGGAATTGTGTAACATTAGTGCATACATAATATAAATCAGGTTAATACAAATCTCAACTAATAGGCTCATTCAAGAGTATTCCATAAAAACTGACCACTACATTTTACAAAATATTGGATTGATGACATATTATTCAACAGAGCCTATATTTTGTAAACCAATCTTAAATTGGGAATACATCCAAATGTGAACAGATCTTGTTTAGCGTAGTTGGACTTATTTTTCATGAGGATGGCATATTTCCAAATATTGGAATTTCAAATCACTTTATTTTTCCAACAGAAATACTGTACATCCCTTTGATTCAGGGTAGGCTGACATCCAATATGTCTTGAATGCATCTTTTCCTTCAATTGTCTCATGACTTTATATACTTTTAATTTATTTTTAACAGGACTTTCATATTACTACAAATATGTTTAACTGAAGAGAACAGTAAATTCCTTTCACTTCCTCTTTCCATTCTCATTAACTTCACCCAGTCCACATATAAAAATATTACTAACAACATGCGAGCTTACAACATCTACTTACTATTTACTCATCAAAACATTTCTAATATTCTTACAGCAACAATGTTCTGTAATATAACTGATCCAGATAGGCAGGCTCAGTTTCTCTTATAATTTTTTTCTAGCAAGATTGATGTACTTAATGAATAAAATACAATATAAATTCTAAAGTGGTCAAAGATTTGTTTCTTCCATCATCTGCATTTAGATTGAAATAAAACATCCTTTAAAAACAAATCAGTTTTTTTTTAACTAGCCTACTTTTGATTATTATATGAACCGAGTAGTGGAAAAATGTGATGCATGAGCCTCACATATACAATGACAGGTATGGAGACCTCTCACCTTACAGTTGGAAGAGCTTTCCTGCATTCTGGAAGGAATGCAGAGTTCCTTCCAGAACTCTGCAAGGGAATAATTTTCCATAAACACTAGGATACTTGCTAACATGGTGTTGAAAGCAAGGGGGAGAATAAATGATCCAAAATACCATCAGAGAGGCCTCTGGGGAACTATCTTGCTTTCTGGTTATGGGAGAAGAAGCATAATTAGATCGGTGATTAGCCACCATCTAGCTCGTTATGGTTTCTCCTTCTGCTTCTGTTCTCTGGAGATGGCAGAATAAGCAAGAAAAGTTCAAGCAAAGGGAAGGTGGCCAGAAGAACAGATATTATGCAAATCGGAAGTTTCCTCCAATCTGCTGCTGCTGTCTTGTTTATTCTCTACTTTCACTTCCTTTTTTTGTGTAAATCTGAAGCCAAATAACTCTGGACTGACTGATTTATGTAGGGAACTAAGAACTGTGATAGATATACAAATTGGAGATGAACAGCCATATTGAGCAGGATGGTGGCTAATAACTAATCTGTTTATGCTTCTTTTCCCATCAGCTCAAGGCAAGTTGATTCCACAGAAGCCTCAATGATTGCATTAGGACCCTTTATTTCCCTTCTGGTTTTCTATGTCAAAAATCCAGTGTATATGGAAAATTCTTCTCTTGCTGTAAGGAATGCAGAGTTCCTTCCAGAAGGCAAGAAAGTTCTTCCAGCTCTATAGTGAGAACTCTCCATACCTGCTGTGGTATGCGTGAGGCTCACAAATCGTATTTTTCCACCACTGACAGCATTCAGATAATGTCAAAACAGGAATACCATCACTCACCATCACAGGATGAATCCTGGAAGCCATTTCGGAGGGCAGATGAGGGGAGTGAAGGAGGAGGGGGTGGGGGTGCTCCAGAACCTGGCCTGTCAGGAGGAGGTGGGGGCACAGCCCCGCCTCTGGGTTTTTCAAATCCTCCTCTTGAGGGAAGCTGGGGAGTAGCTGGCAGAGCCCTGGAAGTACTTCCGTTTCTGATTAGCGGAGGTGGAGGTGGAGGGAGAGATCCTGAATATAACGGGAACAAAAAATAGTTACTGTACATTTTTGGCTGAGCCAATCACTCTTCTCAAACCTGCAAACAAGCCCCCCCCCGCCTCATTTTGGAAAGCACACAGCCATTTCTCTCACAAATTATAAACAAATGCTATTAGCCCTCCCTGGTAAACCAGACAGGAAACACAACTAGATAAGATCATTCTACTTCACTGTAAGGCTATTTCAACAGAATCTTGCAAGCCTTAAAATACAAGGTTGCCATTTTAATTTGCTTAATCCATTAAGGTGGGTTCTTCCCAAATTTCTTTCTCCAATCATTAAGCCACTGGGGGCTCCTGCCACTCTTGCCTGGTCATTTCCTAGGCAGCTTCTCATACACACATATATCTAATTCTGCTTGGGGCAAAGAGGCAGAGTTTGAATTCTCAGTTTGAGAAAGCTTCCATGAACATCAACTGGTAATCATAAGACATAACAATAATGCATCTCAAGTTTACAACCTACTGAAAAGTTCAGCCAGAGTTTCAGTTAGAAAACTGTATGTATGCTACACTAAGCCAAATCAAAAAAATGCAAGGGAATTCCTAAAGGATGATTTTTTCCTATAGGAGGCTGAATTTTCCTACAAAGTAGCCATAAACAAAAACACTGAGATAAACTCTGTCTACAATCCATTTCAGAAATAAAGCAATCAGAAGATGAAGAAAAGAGAAAAACAGCCTTAAGCCCTCCTATCCCTCTTCTCACATCTTTT
>JANHFJ010002200.1:174237-185889 GCA_032468195.1 Cerberus rynchops
AAGAGCCACAATTGCCCACTCCTGGTCTAGGAGTTAAGGTATCAGGCTAGAAACCAGGAGACAGTGAATTCTAGCCCCCTTTATGCCTGAAGGGCCAGCTGTGGTGATTTTGAACCAGTCCCTCTCCCAGCCCAACTCATCTCACAAGGTTGTTGTGAAAATAGGAGGCGCCGGCGGCAATAGTATTGTGTAGGTTTGTCTAATTCATAAATGCATTTACAGTATGTATTTATTTATAAATGTATTTATACATTGATCTATAAAAATAAGATGGGGGGAATCTTTAAAAAAACCCAATTATGTTGCATTGACCAATCAGAAAGGACAGATTCAGTGACGAGGCAAAATCAGAAAAATGACAGTGACTTGGTGTACTGTGTGAACAGCCCTTGGAAAATTCATTTTAATGGGTTACACACAAATTTTAAAAATAAATCTTTAAAAATTACATGTGACTATGGCTAGGTTTATACACTAAATCATAACAGAGTTTATTTTGTATAAAACAGGCCTGTGGTTTGAAAACTATAGATTATGTTCAGAGTAGCAAGCAACTATGGTTTATGCAACAAACCATAGTTAAGCACCATAGCTTGATGACATACGTAAACTCAGCCATTTTTATGGGAGAAAATGCTTGCGCACCAGGATTCAGAGTTTTGTATGATCTACAAATAACAGTCTTGACTATTGCTCTTGCTTAAAAGTTAGTTTTGGAGATTAAATTTAGAATAACTTTAGTACAACTTTCCCCAGCCTGAAAATTCAATCATTTCCAGCAATCACAACCCTGAAAAATGGTGAGTGGGCCCTATAGGATTTGAAGAAAATCCAGGGAAATCAACTTGGTGAGAATTGTTTTGGTCAATGGGAATTCTCAAAGGGCAGCACGTCCACTGGGCTCAGTAGAGTTATTCCCAGGAATGGGATCTAAAATTATAATCTCAAGTACAAAGAGTTGTACGCTTTGGGATGCAAGGCACAACTTCATCAGCAATTAAATATGATCATTTTAGCTCCTACTAAGATGACAATATAGTCACCACTGAGATGACAAATTCTTAGCCTAGGATTACTCATCACACTGACCCATCTTTTTCGAGGCATAGTTGCTAAATCTGGCACTAGTGAATAAATCACAAGATGGCAAATAAAAATCAAACTAAACCAAACAAACAACATTATGGCTGATATATTGTGTGAATCTTGTTCTCCAAGAGAGGAGTTTGGAATCTTTTTCCAGTTCAGAATTGTGGATTCTAGAATGCAGCCACAGGAAAAATAGCTTTGCTAAAGCAGTGAAGACACAGGGCTGAGTTTGACCTCTTCAAAAACATTTGCATTTAGCATTTCTCTTCCCCCAGCTCAAGAAGTTCTCCAGGGAAACTAAGCTGATCGGAGAAAATAATGTCAAAGTAACCAAGATCAAGATAAGGGCCAAGGCCTGAATAATCAGGCAATTTAAACCAAGAGGCTTGAATATTGGGGCATGGCCATAAGTCAAATACTTCCCTTACTCAATAAAAAAAATTGCAGAAAATCTGGGATATCATCAAATAATGGCTGAAAAATCCATTATTTGGGTATAAAAAGAAATAGCTAATAGACTCCAATAGAAAACAAGAATAACTGAATCACAGAAAATTTTCATTATGAATACAATTTACACAATTCATACTTTTCTTTGGACTACAATCCATTGGAGTCACAATCTTGTCAATTTTTAAATCATTATTAATTCCCTTGACTATGCCTTGCAGCCCCCCTTAAGGTCTTATACTTTTTCATATGTTCTTGTTATAGCTCAACATAAGAAAAATTCAGTGTAAGAAAAAAAAAACCCAAGAAAATCATGCAATGCCAGTAAAGTACTCATAGGAACCAGAAGGAACAACACTAAAGGAAGAGAGAAAAAGGAGAAAGACAACTAAGAACAATCAAAGAAGAAATTAGAATATGACTTGTTGAAACCAAGCAGGTTATTGGTGCTAAGTAAGTCATCCTGTTTTATTTTTGCCATGGCTCTTCTGGTGTTTTTTTTTTTTTTTCATTACCTCTTCTTTCTATAAAAACTAGACAATCTTGTGACCCATTGGGTCTTCTTTTGAGAGAAAGTTTAATATGACCAAATGAATAATAAATTTTAGGCTGACCATATTTATTTTACCCCGTGCTGGATAGTCCCATGGTCATCTAAAGAAAATACATAACACAAACAGAACTATAATTGTAGTGCCAAACTTCAATAGGTAAGTTGATATTTACTTAAACAGAGAGCTAGAATGACTACAGGCAGAGAAAAAAAGCAATGGGAGCAGATTTCTGACTTCCTGCTGGCTTCCCAATTGATTTGGTTTCTGGGAAACTGGCAGGAAGCATCGGAAATCATGATCATATGACTGCAGAAATGCTGCAACACACACAACTTTGCAAATAAAGCTTGGCTGAACATTGTAGAAATTGTAATTCTATAGAAGTAACAAGTCCTGGATTTTTTATGCATTCTTTTAAGTTATTGGATTTTATGTCTTTGATTCAAAGATTGTTATTGTATAATGCACTAGTTGGGCTAAAGCGAGGGTACAAACAAACACAATGGAAGTTTTAGTAGTATACAGGTAGTCTACCAACCTATGGCCACAATTGAGCTCAAAATTTCCATTGCTAAGAAAGATATTTATTGAGTTTTGCCCTATTTTATGACCTTTATGCCATAGTTGTTAAGCAAGTCACTGCAGTTGTTAAGTGAATTGTATGGTCATTAAGTGAATCTGGCTTCCCCCTGACTTTGGTTGTTAGAAGTCAGCTGGGAAGGTTACAAATAGTTGATTTGCATTGTATTGTTGACATAATCCTGAGGTAATCCAACCGTCACAAATATACGCCAGTTGTCAAGTTGGCCCAAATTTTGATCATGTGACCATGAGGATGCTGCAATGGATATAAGTGTGAAAAACAGTCATAATTCACATTTTCAGTGCTATTGTAACTTTGAACAGTCAGTAAATGAATGCTTGTAAGCTTGTTCAGATTCCCCTTTCCTGCACCAGACTTAACTCTCTGAGGCTCACTGTTTTCCCCCACTACATCCCTCTAATTTCAACATAGTCTTTCTCTATCTCAAGAACAAGTCGTACAGCTTTGCAGACCACTAAAAACACAGTTGAACTGATTGCCCAAATAGCAAAAAGGAACAAACATTGCAACAGTTTCAATAACTTTCCTAATGCCTGCATTTCAGAACACTTCCCAAGCACTGTCAAGTTAGAAAAACTGCAGAAGTGGTTGTGAACATAATGGCCACATGAAATGGCCTCAACAGGAAACTGTCTTGTACTATGCCAGATCCATGATCCACCTGCATCCTTTGGGTAAGTTTATACATTACTCTAAACTCTAATAAGAGTTGGAACCTTAACTTAGAAGTTGTGGGCCCAACAGGGAAAGCTTTGTAGGCAGGGCAAAATTCCCTCCCAGCTTCTAGAATTGGCAAAGGTGCCTCTGTTTCCAAAATGGACTATGGCACAATTTATGACAAGCACTTAGCTTTTCAATTTTTCTTCCCTCACAATTATATAAAACTGTGTTGTTGTACTACCAACAATAGCCAAGAGCAAGGAGCTTTTTGGGCCACAAGTACTTGTGTTAATTCAGCTAACTCTGGCTTATTTAGCAAATGTGTTTAAAACAGTTCTAACTTAGCATAATGTGTGAACCACTGATTAATAGACAACAACCCTCTGAAGTTTCAGGGAGTAGCTTCTTTTGGTCCTATAACACTGGTGGCGTACCTATGGCATGCGTGTCAGAGGTGGCACTCAGAGCCCTCTCTGTGGGCATGCGTGGCATCACCCCAGCTTAGCTGCACCGCATTTCTGTGTCACATTTTTTGCCCTTTGCAGGGAAACTTCCCCATGAAACAGAAGCTCATGAAAGAAAAAGGTCTTGCCTCTTGCAGAGCTGCTGGTGTTGTGGTGCCCCGCCTCACACCGGCCAGCTGGTCTTTGGGTCTCTGCCGCATGCACACAAGCGCATGCAAGACTTGCAGTTTGGGCACTCACTCTCTAAAAGGTTTGCCATCTCTGTCCTATAGGATCTAGGGATGCCAAGCATTAAACCTGAAATTTTCTGCATGTGAAATAAGTAAACATATACACTGCAATCCTTTGGTTACAGTTAGGATCATAGCTTGGTTGTTGCATCCTATAAGACATTAGGTTAGATATCAGGAGACTGAGTTCTAGTCACAGGTTAGGCATGGGTGAGAGTCATTCTCTCTCAGCCCAACCCCTCAGTGTTGTTATGGGAAAAATAGGAGGAGGAAGGAATATTAGGTATGTTTCCTGTCTTGAGTTATTTATAAAAATAATAAAGGTGAGATAAAACAAAATAGCATCTGCTTAGAATAGTCATAAAAAGTTGGTTTTTAGAATTGGTGTGGAAAAAATAAACAGGATGACATCAGATGGCAGCAAGGAGATATTTTTAAAAAAATATCTTTGCTCCTATTACTAACTGCATGATTAGTGAAGATCAGCTACTACAGTATTATACAAAAGATGGTAGTGTGGATCAACCACAGGTATTTCTCATTAAAGGAAATGCTTACAGGCTGCAGACTTAAAGATCAAGATGACCTTTTAAAACCAGCAACAGATCCCAGATATTTCCAAGTGACTAGAAGATATAAACCATCTTCAGATAAACCAAACTTCAAGGAAGTCACGAATACTTGATCCTTTGGCAACCTTGCAGAACTCTTCATTTCAAGACATTTCCTGTGCTGTTTTTGAGGTTTGTGGTGTTAAAAGTTGCAATGGCTCATTCACACCAGCTCCCACAAAAATATATTTATGAAACAAAAGGTCCAGCAGAAATCAACTAAAAGTGGTATCCAAGATGCATTATGAGCTATGCCGTTTGGCATTTCCCATCTAGCACTCCTTCCTACCCCTTTTCCTTTTCCAGCCAACCTAACAAATCTCCGGATTACTTTAAGAGTGGAGATGACATCAGAAAAGAAATCTTACAAACCCTCAATGCAACGACCATAGTTTCGATCGGGACGTGACCACGTAACGTTAGGCAATTACTAGGGCAGATTATAAAATAATAAACCAGCAAAAATCAAGATGTCAACCTGGGTGTACATCTTCGATCCTCCAATGCTTTACTGGCTCAGTCTCCCCCAACCCAACTGTGGATTAAGAGCAACAAAAAAAATCCCCCGCCTTCGTAATTTAAAGCCAAGCAGAGAACTTCGGACCGAAAGCGCGGCACCTCTGACAAATACCGAAACTCCCTTCGCAAAATAAATGAACGCATAAATATACTTTCTCCACCAGCAGGGGCTGTTTACAAACGCTTCCGGAAAGACTCCAGAGGGGAAATCAAGGCTCGCTGGGAGTCCAAGGGGACCGCGTAGGAGGCGGTCGGCCAGAGTCTGAGGCTAAAACTGGGGAGTGAGGAGGGAAGAGAGAATCGGCATGGAGCGCAGTAGAGTTTGGATCGCTCCCCTCCCCCCCCCGGTCGAAAGATCTCTCTAAAAGCGAGAAGGGAGAAAAAGCAGAGAGCCAGCAATGGAGATACAACAGATCCTAAGTTTTGAGTAGACAGACTCACCACCGCTTACTTAGTCCTTATTTGCTGCTGCTCTGCTGTTGTTGCACAACACGCACACGCACACCCAGTGTGAAAAATACCAACCTAAACTTCTCCGCGCTCTTTCCTTCCGTCTGGAGCCATTCAGAATCTGCCCACGGCCAGGGCTCTTCCCCCAGATGTTTATGGCAGGCCAGCGGGCCGATGTTGTCAGCTGCCTGTTAACCCTTTCGGCCCACGGGGCAGGGCGAGAGGAAGGCGAGAGACCGACGGCCACACCCTTCGGGAGCCCCTTCCAACCCTTCCTTCCTCCTCGCTCGCCCTGCGCTTGGGGTCAACCCAGGAAAAAAGGGAAGGGGCGGGGAGAGATCGGGGAAAGGGAGCCATCCACTTCTCTTCCCCTGGCGGCGGTTTTGCGCGGAGCTGCCTCCCAGGCTCCCGACTTCCAAAAGGGGGGAAACGGGAGGAAGCAACGCCCGTGCTGCAGCCGGGACCTTTCGGCCGGAGGGGCGGGGAGTTGTGCGCAGACTTTGCCAAGCATCTCCTCTTCTATTTACCAGGAAAAGGAAGGATGGGCTCCTTCTGAGCTTGCTCTGCTTTGGGACTCGCTCGTTCTCTCTCCCCTCGCTTTCCCAGTACAGGGTTTGCTTTCCAGCCACGTCGCCTTTCACCATTCCCGCCTTAAGGAGCAGCAGGCCCGGTATGGGCGAGAAACACTCTCCTATCCGAAACAATTGCCCTCATTGGGAAATGCGGCCTGTCGTTTTTTGGCAGCGCCGAACGCCTCTCCGGAGCAAAGCCACGGCTCTGGGGAATCACCTCAGTAGCAAGAATGAACCAGGGCTTTGGATATAAGGAGTTAAGTGACTTTCGGAACAGGCCTCAGGAAAAACAGGGTTACTATTACAGGTAGTCCTCGATTTACAATAGTTCACTCAGTGACTGAAGTTGCAACAGCACTGGAAAAAAATGGCTTTTTTGACCGTGTTTTTTCAGTTGCAAACTTTGTAGCATCCCCACCATGATCATGTGTTCAAAATTCAGATGCTTGGCAACTGGTTCAGCTTTGTGACCATTGCACTGTCCCCCAGTTCATGCCTTTGTCACCTTCTGACAAGCAAAGACAGTGGGGAAACCAGATTTGCTTTAACAACTTGGTTACTAACTTAAGAATTCACTTAACAAATGTGGCACAAAACTCAAATTTCTCACTTAGTAACATAAATTCTGGGCTCTGTTGTGATAGTAAGTCAAGGAATACCTGTACAACATAACAAAGGAATGTATATTTATTTGGGTGATGCATTTGTGGATTTTGCTTGATCTTTGCTTAGTTTGGGATACACAGGATTTTTGATTGAGAACCCAAACCAGACTTGATGCCACCTTTGAAATGCAAAAATAATACAAAATACAGTGCAAAGTTGCCCACTTGTTTCCTTTCAGCAGCTTCCCTCAACAAAACCCACTGTAAACCAAGAAATGACTTGAGCTGGAGTAGGCAGTTTTGGTGAGGTCCGTGCTTGTTTTTAATCCTTTGCTGAATGTTTAATCATGGTTTCAGAGCCAGTTTGATGTAGTGATTAAAGGCTAGAAAGTGGAAGACCTTGAATTCTAATTCTACCTTTGGTCTAAAAGCAGCTGGATGATCTTAGGCCTGACGCACATACTCTCAATCCTAGGAAGCGGGCAAGAGCAAACCATTTCTGAATTTTTTTCAAGAAAATACTTAAGGAATTTGTCCATTACTAGGAATAAAAACTCTTAAAGGGAGACACATCCCGAATTGCTAAGGGAGGTAGTATCCCTGTCATAAATTGTGGTTCACAACATAGTGATTGTTCCTTCACTAGGCTACTCCCTTCTAATCCTCAAAATAGCACAAAGGATTGCTAATTGGTGTCGCCATTAGGGAGTCTGCTGTAAAAAAAAGTATCACACTAAATAGGAGCGGAGTTTGGAAATGCAGCTGTTTCAAAAACCATGTTTGTGTGGCACACTGAATCACATCCTAGTCAACCACACATTTTATTGATTAGAATTGATTTAACCCAGCTGGTGGTGGTAGTTTAGGTCAGGTTTTTACAAATCAAGGATACTGAGCTAATTGATGGATGAAAATAAGCTTTTTGCTTTCTCACTCTCTTTGTAAAAGGAATTTAAAAATGAAAATATCAAATATGAATAGTTCACTAATGTATTGCACTGTCCTGAGGAAGAAACTCAGTATCACCTTGATTTTATTTAGTATGAGATGAGAGATCGGAATCTTGGAAATGTTTTCAAGATTCAGTTATATTGTATCCTACAGCACTAATATAGTCTTTCTTTCTTGACCTAGTCTATATCAAAAGGCTGGCATCAATCTTGAAAACTTGAAGTTTTTCTATTCACATTACACTAAACATTGTCAAGGTGAGGTTATTTTGAGCCTATCACTCTTCAGCCTATCACTTTTTTCCCCCCACACTTCCTGTTTGTGCTGGAAACACCTCTAACTACTGGATTTGGCTAATACAGATGATGAAAATTTCATTTGGTTTGTTTTTCAAATAAAACCTACACTTTGTACTTCATGCTATTATAATAAATACTTCAGGATCAAGATCTTGTCTTTGAGACTCATTCACTTAATATTCATAAAATGACTAAATAAATGCCTTTATGCATGAACATATACAGCAGCTCTAAATATACAATTCAGCCTCTTAAAGTTGATGGTCACAGCCCCAAACTTCATTGCTGCCTCTGCATGTCTTGCTACTTCCTAGTTACAGGATCTTAACAACATTTACACATTTCCCTATAAAAATGACAGAAAGCACATGAGGATTTTTGTTCCTTATATTCTTTTGTTTTCTTGGCTTGTTTGTGTGTTTATGGTACTCTGGGAGGAAAATCAGGGTTAACATTTCAAGACTAGCCCCTTGAACTACTTTCTGCTGTCAGGCTGATACTCATATTGGTATTTCAAAGATGCCCAACTCCTTAAATTTACAACATATCACTCTGCCACCATCCTGTCCTCCCTTTTGGGAAGGTAGGGTTAAGTGAGACACAATAGTAGCAAACCCTTAATCCAGGGCTCCTTTTTAGAAAACAAAAGAATCTTGGTTAAAAACGATGGCTTTAAAACTACACAATGAACGTTCACTGGCATTATTCATTTTTTGCTATGCAAGGGGAAAGATAAAGAGATGAAACCTTTTCTTATTCCTTTAGCAGCTGCAAGGGAGGTAGAGCTTTAGCAGCTGTAACTTTCCTGGTATGGAAATGATGCAGCCCTGGGAAGTTTCAGCTGTGGAGTTTGGATACACCTGCTACCCCACCCTTCTCAGCTGCTGAAGGCCAAAGATCTTTGCCAGGAGGGGAAAAAATATAAATGGTGGCAATGTGCTTTGTCCAGCTGCTTTCTGAAATTGTTAAGAGCTAGCCGTTTACGGAGGAAGTTGATCCTCATTATTTCCTGCCAAGTCTGACAGTTGCAGATTTATATAACACATCCCTCCTTTGTGCTTCACATCACTTAATCTGGGAAAGAAAAAAGAATGACCATCTTTGTTTTATTTTATTTTGATTGCATTTGATATTTTTAAATTATTTATAGCCTGCTTTTCTAAGCAAAAAGTGTCTTCAAACACCAACAGACAGTGTTTGTGTCATCAAACAAAAATAGCTTTATATAAAGACAGTAGCTGGGGCAAACACCAGTTGTGTCCAATTGGTGAGAAAATGGGATGTGCCCCTGAGAAAATCTTGAGGCCCAATTATGAATCTAGTTGAACCCTGGAGTGTTTTTAGAGCAGATCTTTAAAGGAGCAACACTGGACATATCCTAAGCAGTTTATGTGATTTGTCCCATGCAGTAACAAACAGAGGGGTCAGGTTTAGTTCAGAGTTCTTTATGGCAACTATAATCAGGGTTCTGTATTGCCAGTTGTGCCAGTTCAGTTTCCAATTGTTTAATTTTAGCTATCCACTGAAGGCAGTTAAGGGAGGGGCTCCTTTTATGGGTGTTGTCCTGTATCAGCAATTACAAATGCAGGAAATCACACTTAGAATTCTTTATAGCAGCTATAAATTTCACTACTGTGCAAAAATTCAGGCAAAACAAGTTTAATTCAGAAGCCTAAATTCCAGTGATATACTTCTAGGAAGTCCAGTGCAAGGTTGAAGCTATTTGCCAACAAAAGTCACACTCAAATCCTTCTGTAGCAGGGATGTCAAACTCAAGGCCCGGGGGCTGGATCCGGCCCGCAGGGTACTTATATCTGGCCCGCAGGGGCCTCCCTGGAAACAGCGAAGGACCAGGCTGTGGTGCTTCTGCCAGCAAAAACAGACTCCCGAGCTCTGTTTTCTGCTGCCAAGGCCTCCTGAAACCCTCTGCCAATGAAAACTGGGCTCACGGCTCTTCCAACCTCCATTTTCACTGGCAGAGGGTTGCAAACCCTGGCAGCCGAAAGCAGAGCTCGGGAGCCTGTTTTCATTGGCAGAGCGCTTGGGCCACCACAGGTGTCCCTGACAGGAGTGATGGCCACACATCCCCACCCCTCCAAGGTCAAACACAACCCTGATGTAGCCCTCAATAAAATTGAGTTTGACACCCCTGTTCTATAAAATATGCTACATCATATTGCATCATTCTCACCACTCAAATGCAGCATGGTACATCTTTGAATCATTTGCATGATGTTATCATGACAGTATTAATTCATTAAATTTCTACACCACCCTTCTCACCTAGGTGGCTGAGTAGTTTACAACAACAACTCTGCATTCTTTACAACCTCTTGGTGGTGTCACTTGCTCCCTTTGTGGATACCCGTAATGTCAGGCCATCCATGCTGATGGAGTAAACAAAACACAGATTGTCAGGTGATGGGACAAAACAGTGGCTGGACTGTAGATTTGTATTCTGTTATGCTAATTGGGAAAATCCTTGTGATGTATCAAGTATAGACCTTTCTTGTTCATGTTCCATAGTTTCATTTTGGTTAGTATTTGAATAGGAGGCTTCTTATATACAAAAACGTTTATTGTGTTATCATTCAAAAATTATTGTTTTACAGAGGTTACAGTTATGTGTATATATGTATACACACACACACACACAAACTAAAAACAGTTGTAATAAATGTACAGTTCACTCAAGAACAATTTGAGATTAGCTTTAAGTTAAAATTATTTGCTCATAATAACCCTTCTCTATTTTTTTCCTTCCTCACTAGCAATATTCAGTGGCAGAACAGGATTTACTGTGTTAAGTTAACTTCCCCCCTTTTTACTGACATTTTTTTCCTGCAGCCTAATCCAGCAGAGCAAAAATCAAAGCAACAGATTGCCTTTGAGGATGGTAGATGAAAAGGCAGAAACTGGCCAGGAAAGAAAAATAACAAAATGTTCAATTATGTTGATATTGTTGATTTATTCGTAGATTAAGGAAAATTTCTTCCACCATGTTTGTAGCATCAAATATACTTGGACTAGTTTTGTAAAAAAAACCAAAAACTATTACATATTAAACAGTATTTGAAGATTATTTTGAGTAGTCTGCCCAGGATTTGTTTACTTAATCAATTTATTAGCTTTCTCTTAATCATGAAAGCTACTGTAGATAGTTTATAGGAAAATAATGATTCAAGAAATTCCATAATACCACTTCAAGGAGCAACAATACCATAAAACAAAACACAATGTTCTAACCATGGCTTTACAAATTACTTTACCTCAGGACATATTAGAAAAACATGTTACAGTAACTTTAAGGCTAGCAGGTCAGGGCCATTCCAACTTCTGGAGTTGGTTTTCCACAATGAAAGAAAGGCCACCGGAAAAATTAGTATAGCGGAGAAATTTTAACAAAGTGGATACTACACACACAAACACACCGCGTCTTTTGAATGTGACCACATGGAAATATTTGAATATTTACGATGGTCCCCTTGAAAGAGAAATGACAAGCTTTGTGTAAATGTGATTTTTGGAAAATCAAAATAATAACATTGTAATCCAGCTCCTCATAGCCTAAAAGACATGATTGTGTGGCTCTGT
>JANHFJ010002201.1:30043-43671 GCA_032468195.1 Cerberus rynchops
TATTACATTGTAACTTTGGTGAAGTTTAATTCTGTGCTTGGGGATGTTTAATCCTGTGGCCACGCCCACAGAACCGGCAGTAAAAAAAAAATGAATTTCACCACTGATTTTGCTGCATTCTTTCCAGAGTCTCAACATCTTTTTCTGTATTGCAGTGACCAGAATTGGACACAATAGTCCAAGTATGGTCTTACCGAGGCATTATAAAGCGGTACTATCACGTCCTGTGATCTTCACGCTATCCCTCCGTTGATGCAGCTCAGAACTGAATTGGCTTCTTTTTTTAGATTTATGTGCATTGATGCGATCGAGACTGAAAGATGCTTTCAATTTTAGAAGACTCTCTTTTTATAGACGTTTGTTGGGAAGTACATGTGTGACATAGCATTTTGTTTGTGCAAAATACATTAGTATGAAGTGCTTCAGAGCTGAACAGATGGTGAGGACAGAGCAAAGAAAGTATAGTGTTAACCTCGGTACTCAACTGCTTTGAAACTCATCGAATTTGGTGTACTCAATGAATTTTGACGTGAAAATTTTGTCCCAGTCCTCATTGTTCGTTTGGTGCTCAATGCACAAGCAAGAACTTGTCGCTCCCATTTGCCTTTTGACTCACTACAACATTCCTTATGGGGAAAACTGGTGTGGTACTCATCGTTTTTGGTACTCATTGTGCCTCCTGGAACCCATTAACAATGAGCATTGTATATAATACTCTGTATTATATTGTATAAAATTAATGCCTGGATGTTGTGGGGGAAGTGAAATGCATCTTGAGAGCTATTCTGTGTGAGAAAATTCAGCTTTTCTCTGTTGCGTTATGTATTCTCGTGTCTCCTTGGCCTTTTCTCTGGTTGCATCTTTGCAAAATGCCAGGCAAAGGGCAAAGAGATAGATTTAGAACTGGCAGAAGGACTTTTCAATCCTGAGATGGCAATAATCTGGCTTTGCCCCAAGAATTATTCTTCAGTAGGCGTTGAGGAAACAGGAAAGTGGTATCATATGCTATATGTGGGTAGGTGGCTACAGTATGTGCATATTTTTATTTATTTATTTTGTCGTGTTTATGTAGTGCCATGATGGAGAACCTATGGCACGGGTGCCACAGGTGGCACGCAGAGCCATTTTTCTGGGTACACAAGCTGTCAGCCAACTTACCTCCAGTGGAGCATGCACATGCAATTGTACATGCATGCATGATTGCAGAGACCCAGCTGGTTTTCATGCCTCCACTGTGCATGTGCATGATTGCAGCAGGAAATCCAGCGGGTCTTTGGAGCTTTCCTGCGCATGCACACGTGACTGCTCATGTGTGCGTGAGTGCCTGCGTGCAGTGCGTGTGCATTGCACCTGCAAAAACTGCATGCATGTGGAGATGGTGTGGTTGCACATGCCACGCACATGGAGGAGCCGCATGCAGGTGTGGATGGCACTTGCAAAGCGCGTACTTTTTGGCACTTGGGTTTGCCACCACTGATGTAGTGTATATTAGAGATGGTGATCCTTTGAGAACTGTATGCAAAGAAATTTCATTTTAAGGAAGGGAGGGAGGGAGAGAAAAGAAAAGAAAGAAAAGAAAGAAGGAAGAAAGGAAGGAAAAGGAAAAGAATATCCTAATAAGGCAATCTGCTTCCATATGGGGTGTTATGGCGATTCTCAGTCATCCAGGTCACGGTTGTCCCAAAAGTACTTTTTCAAGAGGCAACGGGACATTGTTTTTCTTTGAAGAGGTTTCGTTTCTCATCTAAGAAGGTTCTTCAGCTCTGACTGAATGGTGGGGAATGGAAGGATTTATACCCCTTGCAGACAGCTGGTCATTTGCATCCTTTTAGAGGGTCATGGAGGCCACTTGGAGGTTTGTCTGCGTCCTCAGGGTCACCTTAGTGGTGCCAATGGGTGGAACTGTTGAAAGGATTGTGTTGTGGAGTTGTGCTTTCTGCAGGATGTTTTCCGCCCTGTGTCCCTTCCCTGTTGAACGCAGGCTCAGGCTGCTGGGGATGAATCTGTGTGGTCTCCATCTCAAACTGAAGTGCAAATGGCTCCTGGAGTGTGAAAATTTTTCTGGAAACCCGCTTTGGTGTTTGTTATTTCACTTTTTCTGAGTTTGGTCAGTTAGTCAAATGAGCTGGAAGGCTGGAAGCTTTTTCTAAAGTGACCGTTTATTCACTTTTGCCTTTGTTCTTCAGCCATTCATTCTTTTTTATTTTTCCTTGTCCCTTTGCCGCATTCGGCGCATCTGTCCAGCCATCTATTTTCTTTTTCTCTCACACAAAAAGAGGTTGTCCTCGACTTACAGCCATCTGTTTAGTGACCATTCAAAGCTACAATGGCACTGAAAAAAGTGACTTGCGACCATTTTCCACACTTACGACAGTTGCAGCATCCCCATTGGTCACTTGATTCAGACTCTCAGCAACCAACTCATATGTACTACAGGTTGCAGTGCCCGGGATTGTGTGATCCCCTTGTTTGCCCCCTTCTGGCAGGCAAAGTCAACGGCGGAATCCATGTTCACTTCACAACCGTGTTATTACATTTACAGCTCCAGCAATTCCCATAACAACTGTGGCAAAAAAAGGGGGGTTGTAAAAGGGGGACAAAGCTCATTTAACAGCTGTCTTGCTTAACAACAGAATGTTGTCAGGCTCGGTTGTGGTCGTAAGTCAAGGACTACCTCAACACAGATTTGAACACATCCCTACACATTTTGAATTTGTCCGTCTGTCGGAATCTTTGGTGTCCAAATCATTTGCTTCTTCAGTTTGGGTGACAGAGGATTGGTCTCTGCTGTCTTTTTCAAGCAGGAGCAATTTTACACAAAGTGTAGAATGAAGTGTGATTACCGTATAGCATGTTGCTGATATAATTATTTTTCTTCCTGGAAACAAGGAGATCCTATTTCCTCCAATCCACCCACCTTTCAAATTTCTTCCAGATTAATTTTTGATGGAAGGGCACTGGATTCTATCCAAAGTCTTGAAAAATGGAAGAAAAGAGAGACTCATTGGGATCCATCCTTAGGTTACAATTTGCTCTTTGAAAAGTGATGCATTAGCCTGCTGCTATAACACTACTCAGTGGCTAAGACGCTGAGCTTGTCGATCAGAAAGTTCGGCGGTTCGAATCCCCAGTGCTACATAACAGAGTGAGCTCCCGTTACTTACCCCAGCTTCTGCCAACCTAGCAGTTCGAAAGCATGTAAAAAAATGCAAGTAGAAAAATAGGGACCACCTTGGTGGGAAGGTAACAGCGCTCCGTGCATCTTTGGCATTTAATCATACCAGCCACTTTACCATGGAATCATCAGCAGACAGTGTTGGCTCTTTGGCTACGAAATGGGAGTTGAGCACTGCCCCCTAGAGTTGGGAACGACTAACACGTATGTGCGAGGGGAACCTTTACTTTTACTTTATTCCTTGGTGATCGATCGATCCCTCTTTCTACCCAATTATTAATGCCTCTTTTTAGATTTTCATTAAGCTTCATTAAGGAGTTTCACCTATACTTTTCTGGAAAAAAAAAAATCTTAACTGCATGTATTGTGTGTGTAGCTTCCCGAGTGGACTTCAGCTTTTTCTGGAAGTTCTCCTAAAATCTCAACAGAAAGAAGCATTAGGAAGCCTTTCAATAAAACAAAGCTGCCATTTAAATAGATTGTTCTTTTATGTGGGTTCACAACTGGCTTACTTTATATCCCTGCATTAAGTTTATATCTTTTTATCAATACCACTTCCTTGATGGTCTCACTCCATCTTTTCATTGATTTCTTTATATTCACCTCCTCGTACTTTCAGTCATAATAATGACTTACTTGCAAAGAACTGTCCCTTAGTCCTGCAGAAAATAAATCCAGCATGCATAACTGAGAGAAAATATGCTTCCCCCGCCCCCCTAGTACCACATCTCTCCTTCCCCTTCATCTATTACTTTTACTGCAGCAAGGCACAGATTATACAGGCTGCAAGAGCCTTCATCTGAGTTATTTTGTAAAACATCTTGAATTTTGATGGCACTATATTTACTTTAAGTAATAGCCTCCCGTATCCATTCATTTACTCTGTTATTTATCCGTTTCGCTTGCTCCTTGCATAGTTCTTTTTGCTTCCTTTTGAAGAATACTTCCAGACCCTTTTATTTTCTGTCTAGCTTTTTTCACCTTATTCAGATTCCAATTTTCGCTGCAGCAACCCACAATGTGTGAAATACGTGGCATGTAGCAGCTTTCGCCCTACTCCCAAGTCCTCACAAGATTGACCTGAGTTGGAATTTCAGTCATCTCCATTTTGCCACCCCCTTGTTCTATAAACTCTCTCACCCTTTCTACCAGCATTCAGGTAGTTCTCGACTTATAACACATTTGTTTAATGACCATTCAAAGTTACAAAGGCAAAAAGAATGAATTAGGGACACTGTGTTATAGAATGGATATGAACATATACAATGTTAATACATATGATTGTAATATAAGTCAAGAGACGGAAAAATGGCTAATGTAAGAAATGTGGTGAGTAAGAATATCAAGTTGGTATTGACAGATTAAGCACAAAAAGAGGAATGGTATAAAGATAATATAGTAATAATTAGGGAAAGATGTATTATTATTATTGTTACTATAACTATTAGAATATTGTAAAAGGTTAGAGATGAGCAGAGAATTTGATAATAGGACTTGGTATAATGTTGAAATGTGGATTTTTGTATATTCAAAAGGGATGAGTATACTTAAGATGAGCATTGTTAATAATAATAATAATAATAATAATAATAATAATAATAATAATAATAATAATAATAGTATAGAGGAGGATTAATATTGTAATGTTCTGCGCACATGCGGGCGGAGTTTTCCCTCTGGTCTGCCCGCATGAACTTGTGAACCAGCAGCTGATTGGCTGCCGGGCTGGAGTGTCCTGATTGGTCAGGACGCTCCAGCCAATAGGATTGATGACAAGCCGAGCAGCGGGAAGATATAAAAAACCCGTGGCCCGGCTGAAGTTTAAGACTTGCTTCCAGCCAGTGTATCATGAGATTTACTCGCGGTTGCGAATAAATGGGGATCCTCGCAGTCATCCAAACTGACCCACGTCTGGTGTGTTCTTTAACCTAAAGGGACCGGAATTTCGGCTACAACAAATATGAATTTGTCTGTACCAAAATGATTAATAGTATGTGATATAATCAATGTATTCAAAGATGCCCAGATACCACGCTGTACACATGATAAGTTGGGGTTAAAAAATAAAAATTGTTACAAAAAAAGTTACAAAGGTACTGGAAAAAGTAACTTTTGACCGTTTTCTCACACTTAGGACGTTGCAGCACCCCTATGGTCATGCAATTAAAATTCAGATTCTTAGCAACTGGTTCATATTGATGACGGTTGCCATGTCCCAGAGTCATGTGATCCCTTTTTTGGGAACTTCTGACAAGCAAAGTCAATGGGGAAGCCAGATTCGCTTAACAACCGTGTTACTAACTTAAGAACGGCAGTGATTTGCTTATAGCCGTGGTAAGACATGTCATAAAATGGGGCAAAATTCCCTTAACAACTGTCTTGCTTAGCAACAGAAATTTTGGACTCAATTGGTTGTAAGTCGACTACTTGTATTAAACAAATATGTTAGCCCTGCAAGGTAACCAGGATAAGAAGTACAACAAAAAGTATCTTTTTATTGTAAGGTTACATGAAAGAGAATGTTGGAAGACTGAAAAAATATTTCTTCTCTCTTTTCCTTTCTCCAGAAAACTGGGGTCAAACTTCTGATACATTTCCCATGTCATCCTCCTTCTGTTGGCTGAAATTTATTTATTATATTTGAGATTTATTTATTAAATTTATATACCGCCTCTCTCCTAAGAAGCGAGACTTGTATATATACATATCAATCTTATAGACCACACATCTTATTCACAGAGAGAGACTCTGAGAAAGGTAGAATTAAATATAATACTTTTTCCACACATGCTGTCCAGTCTGTCTGTCTGTCTGGACAAGGTCATGTCCACATACCAATTCAATGTTGTTTTGTGCTTGTTATCTGATCCTGTTCATTTTATAATTTTTATTCATTTTTAATGTTTGAAATATTTCGAATTGATACTTGTAATTTTCGCTGCTGCTCTTCAACAAATAAAGGTGCAAATTATATGTTTGTAACAGGGGCGAAATCCAACCGGTTTTGCTACCAGTTCGGTGCATGCGCATGCACGCCAAATGTGCTGCAGCGCAGCTCTTTAAACAAATTTTAGAAGCTCCAGAGGCAGTGGGGATCATCAGGTTCCACAGACACTCAAAACAGCTGATTCAGGTAAGTAAAAACAAAACAAAACCCAGAGCTTGTATAAAGAAGAATAGGGGCTCAGGCGTGTGGGCAGGGCTCGGGCCGGTGGGTGGGGCCAATTTCAAACGTCTACTACCGGTTCTGCTGAATCGGCTCGAACCAGCTGAATTTCACCTCTGGTTTGTAAGGAATAAAATCAGTAAATAAGCAAGTAAGTACAAAAGTAAAGAAAGAAGCAAGAATCAAAGTTGCCAGACTTCCTTGGCACCAAGAGAATCCTTTTCCTGTGTGGTTTTTTTTTAATCCCACAATTAAGGGATTGTAATTTTATGAAACAAGAAGAATGATGGGAAATTGCTGCTATCACCTAAGTCTGAAACGCTTGGTGTGAATTTACGCATGAGTAACCATCGAAAAGGAAAAGAAAGGAAGAAAAAAGAAAACAAGAAAAATGCTCACAATGGCTTTTCTTTGTAATTCTGAGGCTGATTTCCCAGTTTGGTGTCCCCTACATGGGACGGAAATAATATCTTGCCAATCTGGAGATCACAAGCTGAAGCAAAGTATATTGTTTCTCTTTCTTTTCTTTCCCCATCTTTCTTTTCTTGTGAAGGGAAAAAAAATTGTTTCACTCCTATTCAGTGTGAGGCAGACAATTTTACAAACCACATCTCCTTTCTATAACTCAAAGCCAAGTTTTAGGGAGGGGTCAGAGGGCAAATGGGATTTTGTTTATCATGGAATAGCCTAGGCGTTCTCTGTACATTTTCTGTATGACACCCACTGGCCATTTTGTGAACTAATACTACGTGAGAAATGGGGAAAGAGCAACGGATGACAATCTGTTAAAACAGAGACGAAAGAAGTCCATACCCCTTCTGCATTTTCACCATTCAGTTCCCAAACTGTTATGTCTCCTGCTTTATAAATAAATACTTGAGAAAACTGATATTTGTAGATTCTGGTACAAACCAATCAATCAACCAAATTTGTCCTTTCTAAAAATAATATGTGAATTAGAACACATGGCGTCCATCTGATATGGCAATCTTCCAAATACCAATGGAAGAGAATGCATCTAGCTCAGGGTAGAACTGTTTGCTTATAATGTTTTATGGCCCAACTAGGCAATATCATCAGTGCTAGTGATTGTGGGGTTGGCTCCCTGTTTATTTATATACTAGCTTGCAGCTATTCACATTTAAACGAGGATTAATACCAGACCAACAATCAAGTAGAAAACTGTACCTTAATCAAAGAATTACAGGGAGGCACACAATAAAGCAGCCAAACAAACAAGCAGAAAGCAATACTGTAATGAAGGAACTACCAAGAAGAAAACCACACCTTTGCCAACATTGGCAGGGATTCTTGTGCATAAAGCAACCCCGTTCTCACTAGCAATGATGATGTTACCTACTTGGGTAATGAAATGTCTGCAAGCAAGCAGCGAAGCTCAGAGAGCGCCAAAGACTCCATGATTTTCTAAATATTGCACACGCACAAATCAAAACTGCTAAAGATAAAGAGATTTTGGATGGGGCATGTCTACACAGGTCTCACATATGCCTAGATATATAGATTTATGCCCAGTTTATTATTTATAAGTCTTCAGGGTGATGTCCATCCATCTCCCTTCCAGGATATCTTCCCAGATCTTCTCATCAGCCCATCTCCAAGCCACCAATTTTCTAGATGGAGAGGTAAGGATCAAATAAGAGAGTCGAAGTTCTTTCTCCCATCTACAGCTTCAGGTCAGGGTGGCAGAAGGGTTCTGAAATTTCCATTATTCCTACATATGCTCATCTCTTAAGGGCAACTTTGGTTCTGGTCTATAAAATAGTTTGACCAACTGTTCACGAAACCCCACTGTTTCCAATTTAAAGCCACCAACTGGGAATGGGAGGTGCCTAACAGATGTCTGTAGCTGCAGCTTCTTGGATGGAAGGAAATGCTTCTTTGTGTCAAAAGTCATGAGTGAAGTAAAAGGGGTCAAGAGGACACATTAATTTTATCTTATTAGTGCTCTTGACTTGTATTTCACCTGTCCCTTTTAGCTAAAACCTGACTGAGTACAACAGTGGTTAAAAACATGCTACTTTTACAGATACTCCAAATTTTTTTTGAAGGGTGGATTGCATTTTAAGAATATAAAATCACTCATTAATTTTCACAGCATCACATTTTAAAAAGGAGCTTAGCTTAGCCACCCCATTGAGAATGAGATACGAAATACTGTGTAATATTAAAAAAAATATAAGGAAATGTTAAAACATGCTAAACTGGTGGGGGAAAATGAACAGTATCCAAAATAAATGCACTTTTTCAGATATCCAAATTCATTTACCTGCTTTCTAAACCAGGTATGAAAAATCTCAGGCACCATTCCAGTTTTATCATGCTTAGAGCCCTTTTCAAAATTCATTCTGGGTTGCTGAACAATCTGTAGTATGAGTTCTCAACATTATGAGATACAAGTAGAGGACAATAATAGGGTCGCTATTAAATGGCTAAAATGAAGATGATTGATGATTGATGATGATGATGATGATGATGACTACCACAATCATCTTAAAGGAACAGAGAATAGACAAGTTGTAAAGAATGAAGGGGACATGGTGGCTCAGTGGCTACTAAGACACTGAGCTTGTTGATCAGAAAGATCGACAGTTCTGTGGTTCGAATCCCTAGTGCCGCATAATGGAGTGAGCTCCCGTTACTTGTCCCAGCTTCTGCCAACCTAGCAGTTTGAAAGCATGTAAACAAAAATGCAAGTAGAAAAACAGGTACCACCTCGGTGGGAAGGTAACAGCATTCCGTGTGTCTTTGGCATTTAGTCATCCCAGCCACATGACCACAGAATCGTCATCAGACAGCGCTGGCTCTTTGGCTTAGAAACAGAGATGAGCACTGCCCCTTAGAGTCAGGAACAACTAGCAAGCATACCTTAAAGAATGAAGAAGAGAAAGCAAACCCTTGGGTGGGTTGAAGATTAATTTCTGTTTCTTTTTCCCCATATTCTTATATCCTTAATATTTAAGTGCTATCTCTAAACATTATCAGGAGCGAATGCCTGCATTTGTTGTGCTCCTGTCTAAAAATATTGCAATGAAAAATACCTGAAGCTAAAATGCTGAAGTGCCTGACTAAACGGACTTGGGGAACATCAAGCTATAGACAAAACCTTTTCCAGCTTCAGTGAAACAGTTGACTAGCTCAGGCAGAATTATAGAATAATGCGATCAAATGTCATGGTTACAATTACAGCTTATCTTGACATCCTTTGGGAACTGAACAGCTTTGAATTTGAGTGACCTGTATATTAATATCGCAGCCTACTACTGACTTTTCTTTGAATGTTCCGGCACATCAAATCAAAAAGAATTCTGTAAATAATGAAATTATGCAAATACAAGCTGGCGTGATTCTTTATGGTTTGGTCTGGCAGAAGCAGAATGCAAATTTAAGACTCTTCCTTTTGTCTCTAATAAAATATGTTCTTCTAATTCTTGAGTTAGCCAAAAAAAAAATATGTGTGTCAGCATAAATTCTGCCTTTACAGCTGAGCTTTATTCTAAGCAATGAAGTTGCCAACTGTTTTGAGACAAGTTTTAATTCAGGTCATTTAAGGTACAACA
The DNA here is from genome assembly GCA_032468195.1 of Cerberus rynchops. Taxonomy (NCBI): domain Eukaryota; kingdom Metazoa; phylum Chordata; class Lepidosauria; order Squamata; family Homalopsidae; genus Cerberus; species Cerberus rynchops. The sequence continues at coordinate 39,963 of JANHFJ010002201.1, forward strand.
CCCACAAATGTCCAAGTGCTGCCCTTAATGTATGGTGGGCATATTTAGCTGCTGTATTTCGAAAGTGTAATCCTGTATATTTAAAGCAAATCAGAACTAATCAAAATGATTTAAAGTTATTTCAGAGAGTACATTTAAGCTGGACTGTTTTTGAATCAAACCCAATGTGCCGATCTGGCATCAGGCTTTGAAAGGGGAAAATAACAACTGTGTGTTTGTTTTTAATCTATGGAGCAGTCTGATGAAAGATCTGGTGATCTGATGTGAAAATTCAATTTCAGTAAAAACCTCTTCGATGGCGGGAGTTCCTTTAAGTTCAGATTAAATGATTACATGCAAGCATAACATTATTTGTTGATAGTGCTAGCCACACAAAGCCAACCCAAAACGCAACACAATATATTCCTTAGCAAAATTATTACTAGTAGCTAATAGACACATGCAAGACAATATATTCAGAGGTGTGATTCAACCAGTTTGCACCTATTTGCTAGAACCAGTTGTTCTAGCAGAAAACTCTGCTTTCTAAGCAGTTTGGAGAACCGGTTGTTAAATTATTTGAATCCCATCACTGAATATATTCCTTAGCAAAATTATTACTAGTAGATAATATACATATTTTTTAAAAAGGAAGGAGCTGAAACCAAAAATCCCATAGAACATGTGTAGCCCAAACTTCATAAAAGTTTCAAAGAACTTTTGATCCCAAACAATTAGTACTATTTCAATGGCAGAAAAAGAGTTTAAAATTTCTGATTCCAAGGCTGAGGATGCTCCATCTCTCTCAAATGATTGAGGACACTTTGTAAGACGGCCAGAAGTTCTGTTATTTATATATAAAAAAAGCCAAATATCCTATTGACACCTCTGAGATCTTGGAATAGCTTGGCAACTTTAGATCCTGCCAATCTGCATTCATGTTTTTTTTACGAAAGCAAATCAGGAAATATAAAGGATGAGGATCCTGCAAAATCAAAATCTCAAGGAAGATTGAAATATCAGTAGGGAACCAAATCAGCAAATGTCCCATAAAACCAGTAAACAAATGTAAAAGCAGTAAACAAACTGTAAGTCTAAGTAAACAAAATGTAAACAAACGTGACCACAAAATTAAAGTGAAAAATCCTCCACAAGCAACACAGATATTAAAAATGATTTTGGTCCAAAAGTAGTCCATGTATCATTCCGTAGATGAGGAATCTATCACATAACCAAAACATTCCAGAGTTAGTTGACTATGAATCTTCATAAGGGCCAGAAACCATACTGTCTCCATGGATACACCACCACTAAGAATATTAACAATATAGTCTAGCACTAATTATTTCCAAATAAATTTCATATTCATGAGATAAAAGCATAGATTATCTACAACGTGTCAATTTAAGCACAGAAAAGATTAGGATTAGAATTGTAAATAGTTTAATCTAAATAGATTCATTCTAAATAGATGAGAAGTAATTCATTTTAAATAGATTAGAATTCTATTTCATTCTTCTTAAACATTGTAGAATTATTAAATAATTGGGCACCTGCACAATCGGAGGAAAAGGCACAGCTGCTTTATGAAGTTCCTATCCAAAACACCTTTTTTAGTCTTTGAATCCAAAGCAATGCACATCCCTCTTAATAATTCTATTTAACTATTAAATAGTGCCAAATCCTGGGAAAATATGGATTTATTTTCAGAAGCCAGACAGCTGCTAAGCATATATCCCCATGTGCTTACAACACATTTTCTGTCTGAAACTTGAATAGGTCTAATAGTCAATTTCTTTGACTTATTGCAGCTACATAAATATTTTTTTCTTATAATATATAAACTCAAATATTGGAAACCTGAAGGGTCTATTATTTTGGCTGGTGCTCTTTTACCTTGAAATCCTGCAAACTACCATAACAAATTTGGCTTTAGTGCAGATGGTAATTCAGAATATATCCCTCTGCTAATCTCTTTTTTCTCTGTGAGAAAAGTTCATTAAAAAGAAATATCCAAACATAAAAAGAAATGGCATCATATTATATTAATACTAGGCCACGCTTGAGCAAATTGAAAATAGGAACGTTGCATCAATAGCTGCATATGATAAGGAAATATAAAAGTGCTCTCAAGTGAAACTTTTGAGGACTCCAAAATCACATTTATGCCACTTTCTTGGAAGAAAGGGAGAAGCAGAGATGTATATAAAATTATGAACTTCATTGATTTTTTTTAAAACTTGAAATGTGTACAAAATCTGTCTGAGAACAGCTGTAGGATTTTGAAATGGGATGTTGTACTTTTAGCGTAAAAGTGGAGAGATTGGGTGCTGAGAAATGAAAAGAAACATGAAAGTATATGATAGCCTAATCACTGCCATGCGGACTGCACCCTTGAATTAGACTTCTTATTTCAGAATGGCATAGGCCAGTGGTGGCAAACCTATGGAATGTGTGCTGGAAACAGCATGCCAAACTGTCCCGTGAGCTTTCTGGCACGCAAAACCATCCCGTGTGCCACGCGCAGCCCCGCTGGCTCTGCATCCCATTCTTGCGCTCCGTCGCACACCAGCCAGCTGGCTTTTGCTGCATGGGAGCACCAAAAAGCAGAAGCGCAGCATCCCAGAGCACATGCATGCTCCGAGAGCCGAATGTCCAGTTTCCAGTATGCGCATGCACACCGTCCAGCTGTTTGTTGTGTGTGCATGCATGCCACACTGGGATACTGCGCTTCCAGGTTTCGGCGCTTCCGTGCAGCGAAAGCCAATTGCATGGAGTGCAAGAATGGGATGCGGAACCAGCGGGGCTGCACGCAATGGAGCGCAAAAATGGGATGCAGAGCCAGTGGGGCTGTGCATGGCTCGCGGGATGGTTTGGCATGCCCTTCCGGTACGAAAGCTGGCACTTGGTGATGTACAAGGTTTGCCACCACTGGCATAGGCAGGTTTGCCCTCACTTTTATTGGCTGTTTGATAGCTCCCCCTCACCAGGCCACCAATCAGGATGAAATATTACTTTCACAGTCAAGTTGTGGTATATTCTACCTAGCGCCTGTGCCATTCCACACTAGCATCTGAGAAGAATGGCAAAGTTGGATTGAGCCCTTCTACAGATTAATTACAAATTCTGTGTTCCACTGATATATTACCTGACTCTCTATTTACAGCTTTTTCATGGTTTTTGTGATCTCTTAGCCATATGCTTAAAACAGAAGTTGAAGAGTGTTGCCTTACCTGACAGGAAGGTAGTGAGCGACAGAAGCACTATGAATTTCCATGATGATGGCATGGCTTCAGAGATCCTCAGCCCCCGTTTGGGTAGTGGTTAGCGGCCGTAGGGTCCCTTCATTAAAAACCCAACCTGTTGAAATAATGCACAAATGATAAATCTTCTCTCTCTCTTTCTCTCCTTCCAAGTCCTCTTTGCTCAGTCTTTCTCTGTCTCTAATTCTCACTCACACTACCCCTCCAAGTTTCTCTGTACCCCATCTTAGAAACAACACAAAGATGGAGTTATTCCGAGTTTCTTCCTCATTCTCCCTTCCGTCATTGGTCTCTGTAATTTCCTGTCCAAGTCTCTTCTTAATAGCTCATTCCTTTCTAGCTCTCTTAATAATTTCTTTCACATTTTCCCAGAGGATAGCTGCACATTCATATACATTTACCACACGTTTGCACCAACCTACATTGGCTCACTAAATTGGCTTTGATAAGGCTTACTAAATTGTCTA
>JANHFJ010002201.1:50713-61196 GCA_032468195.1 Cerberus rynchops
TCCCTACCCCTGGCTTGAATCCTTCTTCTTTGTGGCAGCTCCTGAGACGTTATCATGTCACTCCTAGACCTTCTTTTCATTAAACTAGACATACCAAGTTCCTGGCTCCATTCTTTATATATTTTAGCCTCCAAAAACTACATTTCTGTTGCTCTTTCTCTGCGCTCTTTCTAAGTTCTTCGCCAGCATCCCACAAGGTGGCACTGCTTTATTGATAGGATCTGGACCAAGCCAACACTTGGAAATGTATAGTTTAGGAGATGTATAAAAACAACCCCCCCCAAAAAATACTCATGGTATAAACAGGAAGCAACTACAACAAGTGGCTCCCAGTGAGGAAAGGTTAATACTTGGCACACCAAATGAATTTGTGCAAAGGCCCCCTTAACAATAGTTCCCAACTGTTAATCGAATCAAAGGGAGGCATCCAATTACAGACAAGTTTCACTATAGAAGTACAAGCCCATCAAGATCTAATATTGCAGCATTCCCAAAGTTGTTGAGCTGAAAATCCACGATCTTGGTCCTATCAATCATCTCAAGAATCAAAGCCCTTACAGTCAATCAAACAAGTAGAGCAACCGGTGTGCATTGGGCCTCTATCACTCAGGGGTATCATTTGTGTGTGATTCAATTTGTTGATACTAAAATCACTCAGAAAAGAGCAAGCTTGTGTAGCTGGAATAGAAATCCCAAGGAGACGCTCTGGAGGATTGCACATCTGCTTTGGGAGCCCTTTTGTTTACCCTGTTAACATATTATTTAGTGATCCAAGGAATATGCCAGATTCAATAGAGTGAAAGGAATGACACATTCCATCTATAGGGAAGTTAAAGACCAACAAACAGGCTGTCATTTCCAACTTCTAGTTTAGAATAAGAGTGTTCACCTGACATCCTAACAGGGCACATCTTAAGATGTCAAATACACACAACCCCAATTGGGAATACCTTGCAATGTTTTTCTTAAATATGAAGGAAATTCCTCCCAACTTGCCTACTAATACAAACTCTTTCCTACCTTCCTCTGAGTCTCACCTTCTCTTCGCCATCCAATTTAATAATTTAGGTGCTGCTGTAGAAGCAGTGCAAAATCACAAAAATAGTGCTTTTATTTCCCTCCCACTGCTTGGATATCCAGACATGAATATCTTAGAGAAACAAAATCCATCCTGCCCAAAAAAGTTGTATACATCATATGAATAGCTGTATCCCCCCAAAAATATATTTTATGACATCTCTAAAAGCTCTCCATCTTTCAAGGACAGCAAATTTGATTAAGGTGTTGGCCTTGAAATCGGGAGACTGTGAGTTTTATTCCCATCTTAGCCATGAAAATAAGTTGGGTGAACTTGCGCTAGTCACTCTCAACCCAATTCACCTCAGAGTTGTTGGGGGAGGGGGAGGAAGAGGAAGAAATACAATGTATGTTCACCGTTTGAATTACTTATAAATTAATAAAGGTGGGATAGCAATCAAATAAGTAAGTAGTAAGAAATTTGGGATGTGATGGCTCAGTGGCTAAGACACTGAGCTTGTCGATCAGAAAGGTCAGCATTTCAGCGGTTTGAATCCCTAGCGCCGCGTAATGGAATAAACTCCCGTTACTTGCCCCAGCTTCTGCCAACCTAACAGTTCGAAAGCATGTAAAAATGCAAGTAGAAAAATAGGAACTACCTTGGTGGGAATGTAACAGCATTCCTTGTGCCTTCAGGCTTTAGTCATGCCAGCCACATGACCATGGAATTGTCATCAGACAGCATTGGCTTTATGACTTAAATATGGAGATGAGCACCTCCCCCTAGAGTTGGGAACGACTAGCACATATGTGCGAGGGTAACCTTTACCTTTACCTTTTTAAGAAAGTTGGAGCACTATAATAAGAATGCAGATGGACTGAATGAGCAGCAGAGAAATATAGGTGAATGCTTTCTCCAAACTGGGAATGAGAAATTATCTATTCTCTGTTAGTGTTGACAATCGCACTGCTATTGAAAAATTCCCCAGAGAGGAATTTCTTCCTGGTATTTTTTGGGGAGATGAGAGTGTGGGAGAGGATTAAATGGTAGTATGTGAAGCCAGAAAGAAGAGCATCAGAGAGACAATTATACAGGGGGAAAAAAACTTATATTTATGCACTCATGTCCCTGCATGGTGCCATGGTGGTATAGTGGTTAGAATGCCATCTTGCAGGTTGATTCTACTGACTGCCAGGGTTAAATCCACACTGGCTCAAGGTTGACTCAGATGTCCATCCTTCCAAGGTCTCTTAAATGAGGACCCAGCTTGTTGGGGGCAATATGCTGACTCTGTAAACCGCTTAGAGAGGGCTGTAAAACACTATGAAGTAATATATAAGTCCAAGTGCTATTGCTATTGCTATTGTAACTGTTTATAAATGTAAAAATCATCACCTATGACTTTTTGGAGGAAATTCCTTTGAAAGAATAGCACCACTTTATTGATAGGATCTGGATCAAGCCAACACTTGGAGATGTATAAAAACAACCAGAAAAAGATATTCATGGTATAAACAGGAAGCAACAACGAGTGAATCCCAGTGAGGAAAGGTTAATACTTGGCACACCAAAAGAATTCACTTAACCCAGATTCACTTAACAACTGTGTCACTAACAACTGCAGTGATTCACTTAATAACTGTGGCGAGAAAGGTCATAAAATGGGGCAAAAGTCACTTAACGAATGTTTCGCTCAGCACCAGAACTTCTGGGTTCAATTGTCCTAGGTCGAGGACTACCTGCAGTAGTGACTAATGGTAATGGTGGCAGTGGTACCACCACTAGTAGTAGTGGCAGAGATGGTTGTTGGTGGTGATGACTGGTGGAGAAGGAAAGAGATTTCCTCCCCTAAATGTATGAACATAATGAACCTACAGAACTGCAGAAAAAACAATTGCTACCAACCTGCCTTCCATTGAGGACCTGTGTACTGCACGAGTCAAAAGAGGGCTGGGAAAATATTTAAGGACAAGCCACATCCTGGACATAAACTGTTTCAACTCTTACCCTCAGAAAGATGCTATAGGGTACTACACACCAGAACAACTAGACACAAGAACAGCTTTTTCCTGAATGCCATCACTCTGCTAAACAAATAATTCCCTCAAGTCTGCATTACTATTATTCTTCTCATCATTCCATCACCCATCCCCTCCCACTATGAATATAACTTGTTGCTTGTATCCTTACAGTTTACACTGATTATTGTTTCCTAGTATGATTTGATTGCTTATTTGTACCCTATGATTATCATGTTGTATCTTATGATTCCTGACAAATGTACCGTTTCCTTTTATGTACACTGAGAGCATATGCACTGAAGACAAATTCCTTGTGTGTCCAATTACACTTGGCCAATAAAGAATTCCATCCATCTATCTATCTATCTATCTATCTATCTATCTATCTATCTATCTATCTATCTATCTATCATCTATCTATCATCTACATAATGCAGTAGGATAGCAATCATTGGCTTGAAACCACACCAAACTTAACAAATCTCTATGACCACAGTGGATCCATTATATTATTTTTAATTGAATTATCAAAGTGGTGGAGGAGAAAGAGGAATAGGTGATGATTAAGATGAAAATAATTAGAAAGAAGGCAAAGAAGGTGACAGTTATGCTACACGCTGCTATAGAGATGATGAACTGTTCTGGCTTTTATATACCATCTCTCCCTAGATTATTGAACAGATAGAATGCGGAGTACAAAATGAATGTACAATACTCTCAAAATATAATCCATCCATCATATCAGAAATGAGAAAAAGTGAGAAATAGAGACAGAAAAGTGGGGGAGGGAACCTAAAGAGTATTTGCTTGGTTGGCTCATCATCAATAAGACACCATTAGTTTTTAAAAGGAGATACTGAACTGATTTGCTTGTTCGAACATGGCTTCAATGGCTTAAGTGCTGGCAGTTTTGCCTTGAGCAGTTTTCCACTTGAATTACAGGAGTAAATTTTTTATAAAAGTGCCACATTGAAGGATATTAATGATGCAACAAATGGGTGTTCTAAGGATGTATCTATTTATTTTTATAAGTGTGTTTAATTGCACATTTTTCTTAAATTTCTAATTACACCTCTGCTCTAAAACTGATGTCTAGTTGTTTAAAGATGCATTTTCATACTAAATATGTTACATTATTTTTAGTTATGCCGAAGACAATTCAGGAAGAAATAATGTTAAAATATGAGGGTGAATTAGAAACCACATTATTAATAGAGGAGGCTGTCTGCATATGAAAAAAGGAAAATAAATAAAGTACTCTGCAAGAAATAAAAGCCGCTTTCATTTCTTTCACAAATCTTATTTTATTAGAGTCTAAATGCCAGTTTCATAAAATATAAATTTAGTAGCACGATCGGTATTGCATTATCCATTTATTTTGCATTTAACATCTGCATATTAACTCATCATCCAAGGTAGGATAAAATAACCAAAACTATAAACATATTGGAATAATCTTGACTTGATCTTCAACCTGCACTGATGGAACAAGTTCTGTTCAGGTTTTTTTTTTAAAGTAACGCTTAGATCCTAAACAAATTTTTAATCAATCATTAATTATACTAGAGTTCAGGACTACACAAGGCAAGCAAATTCATCTTGGTATGATGTACTCCATTTCAGCAAAACTCACAAAGGATGTCCTCCCTTTTGGTAAGGTATTTCATGCAATGGGGAGAACCATTTATGTTGTTTTCCTTTGCTGGAAATGAGCTTCTGAGCATTCAGATTTTATTTATCACATACATAATCATACATGGTACAATATGTAGTGAGATGCTTTGTGTAACCGCTCGTGGTCATAAAAATTAAATTAAAAAATTTACAATTGAGATTTAGGAAATTTACACTTTAGGAAATTAGAATAAGATTAAACTAAATTTACAATTTGAAGTTCTGGGAGATCAAGGAGGATGGGATGTCTGATGTCCCCACGGCTACTCACAGCAGTCCTCGCTGTTTGCATGCTCTTCATGTGTGCAGAAGTTTGTTCCTTCCAATGAAGAGACACTACATTTTAGAACTAATGGGGAGATAAGTATATAGCAATAGCACTTAGACTACCACTCCATAGTGCTTTACAGAGCTCTCTGAGCGGTTTACAATGTTAGCATATTACTCCCAACAACCTGGGTGTTTTATTGACCTTTACTGACTCTGAGTCAATCTTGAGGCTGTCAGGATTGAACTCCAGACTAGGGGCAGAGTTAGCCTGCAATACTGCATTCTAACCACTATGTCACCAGGGTTCATAGTTTCACTAGCACGATTTAAAAGGGTGCCATTGAAGACGACAAGCAAACACAATTCCTTGAAGAATCTCAACAGTAGTTTTATTGCTAGACAGCTACAGTATGTTACAAAAATTTCACCAAACTGACTTCATTCCCTTGGGAACAGCTTGATAAGGCTTCAAGAATTCAGAGGGGGGACCTGCCTGTGCCAACTTACTGCAGCGCAACAACTCCAAACTTGTTGTCTTTTTGACCCCTTCTTCCAATCCAGCTAGTGTTTTATTTAAAACACCAAAGGTGTTTTATTTATTTATAAAATGTATAGGCCACCCATCTTACCAGAAGGTAACTCTATGGCATGTTCTATTAATCAATGGATTTAAGCTTTGTCGGTTCCCATACAAAATGACTTCTGTTTCTAACTATGGATTGAAATGCATTTATTGACTGTGATTTACTTTTTAAAAAGTGTTTCAATGCCCTTCTTAGTAGCTTATATCAAGACATTTGCCTAATACACATTTAAATATATATTTAAACATTTAAATAATTATTTCAAAAACAAAAATATATATTTACCCACTGATTGAACTAGACCTCTTGTGATATTTTTCAGTAATAATATGTATGACTTTTACTATTGCCTTGTTCATTTTTTGCTTTATTTTTGTATTTACTTACTTTTCTAATTTAAAACTCCAGTATTTCTTGGATGGTCTCTTGCCCCAATACTAACCAGAATCCAAACTGCTTTATTAGTCACACAAAGCAAAGGTAGTCTAGATGTTGCTACATAGTTAGGTTATGGTGATGATTTAACATGGTGCCACTAAAAAAGATAATTTGGGCTAAAGCAGAGGTGAAATTCAGCAGGTTCTAGCAGGCTCGCTAGAACCAGTAGTAAGTCCCTAGGGAGTCCCTAGGGAGAGGGGGCTATATACAAATCAAATAAATAAATAAATAAATAATTTTCTAAGCAGTTTGGAGAACCGGTTGTTAGAAGAAATCTCCTTTTGTTTTGTTTTTTTCACTTTATAGGGTTAATCCTGTAAGGAAGACAGGAAAAAAAAGCATTCTGGTGTTGTTTCTAGCCTAATCTTTATTGCCCTGCTTACAGAAACGGCCCACCCAGTCACATGACCTGCCCAGCCACACCCACCAAGCCACACCCACAGAAACGGTAGTAAAAAAAAAATGAATTCCACCACTGGGCTAAAGTCTAAAATGCCATATAGCAAAGTGAGATTGTAGACACAGCAGAGCTGACACAATAATATCATTGTGTCTTATATATTTATTGGAGGGGACAAAGTTTAAGTTCACAAATTCCAGAATCTAGAATGAGTTAATTACACTGTCATGGCTTTAGAAGTGTTAAAGAAAAAAAAATACGTTTGGAATTCCCGAGATCATGGATATAACAGATTTGCTTTATTACAACTAAGACAAGGGAAGTCTTCATATTCAAAGGAAGCATCCAAAATCATGTTCTTCTTCCTATCTTTTTTTTTATGACCTTTGAAGTCTGGTGTTTCTGAAATCAGGAAATCTCAATCCTAGGGGTTTTCAAAAAAGATTTGGGTAAAATAGATGTGATGGACAAAGATAAGAATCTGTGTGCACATATATATTTCCTGTTTCTATACAGAGAGAGACCTACAAATCCATACAGTCTAATAGTATGGATCCCAAAGCAGTTTATAATAAAACTAAAAATATTTTGAAATATTTTTAAAGATTATAGTGGAAGCAATACAATGCAATCCAAGTCAAAGTCAAAATCAGTAACATTAAAATAAGTTCATCATTACGCACTTCACAAATGGGATGATTCTTGGTTTTTTTTTTTCTTTTTTAATACCGGGGAAGTGAGGACTAAAACCCTCTTCCCTGGAGAGGTGATTCCATAGCCTTGGAGCTACAAGGAAGCTCTTTCTGTGGTGATCTTTTCTGGATGAACCTCACACAGAAGGGAGGGACACATTCAAAAGAGTCCATGTTTGTGATCTAGGTAATGTAAATAGCAATAGCACTTAGACTTATATACCGCTTTACAGTACTTTACAGCTCTCTCTAAGACTAAGTAGTTTACAGAATCAGCATATTGCCTTTGGGTCCTCATTTTACCTACTTCGGAAGGATGGAAGTCTGAGTCAATCTTGAGGCTGATGAAATTTGAACTGCCAAATTGCAGGCAGCCGGCAGTCAGCAGAAGTAGCCTGCAGTACTGCATTCTAACCACTGCGCCACCAAGGCTCATAAATAAGTTTATAATGGAAGACACAATCCCTCCAACAGTCAGGGTTGGAAGTAGTTTAGTGTTTTAAAGGTCAACACCAACATCTATAAGAGAGAAAAATTGAGAGTGAAAATGTCAAGGGACTGCCTGTCTCCATTCTACTTCACAAATTACAGATGCTTGGGTAATAAGATATGCTGAAGGACTCAGACAATGGACTATTATACCTCCACTCTGTCTACTATGAACTGTATTTTCTGAGAGATCTTAAAAATGGAATGAATTGGTGAGAAATATGTAGAAGCTCTGTGGGACCAAAACAAACAGATCACCAACAGTTATTTATTTTTTATAAAATTTGCATTAGTTTTGTCAGATACAAAGTTTCTTTTTTAAAAATAGGATCATGTTTCCTAAACACTGACATAAACATAAGTTGAATTCTCCCTTATCGTTTCCAGATTTTGAGAGAAAATAAGCTTGGTATTGCTTATTAAAGTGGTGAGGTACACCCCCACATTCCTGGCCTTTGAGAAGAGCCTACAAATTTGGCTCTTCCTCTTGGCCTACTACATTGAAGTTGACTGACAGTCCCTTCATCTTGTTTTTTTAACTTTTAACTTTTTCATTATTTTTTTCTAACATTAATTGTTTTTAGCACTTTTTACATTTTTTATTAAGTGGTAAGCTGACCAGAGTTGTTGTATCAGTGACATAAGTGGCATAGAAATTTAATAAATCAAATAAATAAGAAAATAAACATGCATGTACTAAACTAAAAATAATGACAAATACTTTCTATTTGGAAACATTGTTGGCAAGAATGTGTACATTATAGGAAAATAGGTTTGAAATGTGTATGAACATTCCCAAATGTCTTTGTAAAAAGTCATTCTAAAGTTTATAAATCAAAATGAAGGCTAGGATGAAATGAAAGTTAAAACAACAAGTTGAATGTGGGTGGATTCATCTATCTTTCCATCAAAACTGTTGTAGAACTTCCCAAGAGATAAAAAAAAATTAATTATTCTGTTTCATTCTGCTTGCCACACTTCAAGGAGCATTCAGACAAACACGAAAAGGTTTCGGAGAAGAGCAATGGTATAAAGATTGATTTAAGGACTTAAACAGAACATAAGTCAGTATTTTTCAAGTCAGAAAGAAGAAAAACACAGCCTCATGACAGATTGTTGGTTATGAAAAACATATATAACAAGACAGATTCCATTTAAATCTAAAAACAAAACAAAACAATATATTATTACAAAATGTTCATTTTTCATCATGTGCGTAGTGAGTGGTGGTAACTAAGAGTAGGACCAAAAAAAATGGAATTTCCCTTGAAGATTCAGAGGAACTTTGCTCTAGCATTTTCCTTTAACTTAAAAAAAATTCTTTCTATCATCATTCTTTATCATCTTACTGAAAAACAGCTGATCACCAATAATTTAATAATTAAATGTTGCAAGGCCAGGTGATCATAAAAAGAAAATGGGGCTGGAGTCTCTGTGCATAAGTGTGTATATAGCAATACAAATGTAAAAACCTTTGAACAATTTTCCTGGCTCTGAATACTTTGAAGTTAATCAGAATGTATGACTACCTCTCATAGAAAAAGGATTCAAGATAACCCTAGAAACCATTTTAGAAAGTTTCCTGGACAGATCTAGTTTCTTCATTTGAAAAACCAGGATAATAGATTTCATGCATATTTAAAAGCTCTGACTAGTCCTGTTTGAATTCCATTCATTTGGTACTTATATTTACATTTAGGGATTTCCTTGATTTATTGTTCATCTTTTATCCTCAGATTAGAACTATCAGGTTTACTAAGACAATTACCTTATAATATATACACTTGATGATAAAAGTATGTAATACATATAAAGAAAAAAAAAGTTTGGACTTTGATCATGGGGTTGTGACTGCCATCTTTATTTATGTATTTATGTGTCAATCAAATTATTTAGCTATCCAACTTACTGAGGTAACTCTGATACCCTTCTCCCTATCCATCCCAGGAACATATTGAACTGCCAACCCTATTTTAATCTAATCCAGTGTAAGGCCCTGGGCTTCTTAACTGAAAGGTTGGCAGTTTGAGACCCAAACAGTGTGTGATGGGGTGAGCTCCCATTCTGGTCCCAGCTCCTGACAACCTAGCAGTTCGAAACCATGTAAATGCAAGTAGATAAATAGGTACTTCCCACTTCTGTGGGAAAATAACAGTGTTCTGTGGGCATCCAGCATATAGTCATGCTGGCCACATGACCATGGAAGCATCTTTGGATAATGTTGTGTCTTCAATTGTGAATTGAGAGATGAGCACCACCCTCTGGAGCAGGGGTGTCAAATTGGTGGCCCACGGGCTGGATGTGTCTCATGCAGGCCACACCCACCCCAGCTCTGCAGTGGGGAAAAATGTCACAATACATCACATGATGGAAAAGTGACACTGCGAGTTTGACACCCGTACAAGGGGTGGAATCCGCCAGTTTTGCTACCGGTTTCAGTGCACGCACATGTGCACCAACTGCACTATAGTGTGGCTCTTTAAAGCTTTAGTGTGGCTCTTTAAAGCTCATTTACAGGCACCAGAGGCACCCAGGATCATTAGGAAGGCTCTGCAGAACCGCCATACATCTGATTAAGGTAAGGGAAAAAAAAATGAAGCTCCTATAAGGAAAGAAAAGTGCAAAGGCAGGTGGGAGGGGCCAATTTCAAATCACCACTACCGGTTTGAGTGATGAATTTCACTCCTGACCTGTACCCTAGAATCAGACACGGCTGGCAGGGAAACCTTTCCCTTTCTACCTTTAGTGTAATGTAATATTTGGTTCCCAAACATAAAAGCATTTAAAATTTAAGCAGAGTTCAGAAGAAATACAAACTTCCCCGCTATTAGTGAAAGGGAACAATAAAATAGTAGTAGCTCATCCAATCTATTTCCTGTCTGTTGTATCTAGAAATA
>JANHFJ010002201.1:61296-74380 GCA_032468195.1 Cerberus rynchops
TTTGCTGCACTCACATATTAAATGTGAAACAGTTTCAACTTTGTCATTGCAAAGTTGACAGTTTGGATTGTTGGTGGATTTTGTATCTTTGCTTTCATGGCATTTGTTTGTCGTGCTTATTCTTGAGAAGCAAGTATTAAACCTTCTGTTTCTTTCTTGATGGTTCCCATTTTAAGCCATGCCCATGTCAAGGTGTTGGTGTTGTTGTTATTATTATTATTATTATTATTATTATTATTATTATTAGTAGTAGTAGTAGTAGTAGTAGTAGTAGTAGTAGTAGTAGTAGTAGTAGTGACCAGATAGAAAGATCTAATGCTAATCTTTTCCAACCAACTAAACGTATGAATGAAAATGCTTAAGCTATTGATAATAAAGATCTATCAAGAGTTTAGGGCTAGCCAGAAAGTAAAATAGCACAAAAGCTATTTCACTCATTTCCCCTCTTCTGATGCATTGAAAAGGATGAGGGGAAATGTTAACAATGAGCTGTACCCTGATTTCACTCTAACTCTTTCTGCCAACATATGTGCACATTTATACTGAAACACACTTGGTGGCCTGGCAACTTCCTCAGTATAATTTATCCCACACAGTTGAGAATATAAATCAGGTATATATAATGAAAAAGTTCTCATGTTCTTAGCAGAAATGCATGTCCTAGATTCAAATTTGGTTTGTTAATATATATTTTAATATAAAAATTGCTCTTTAATCTGCCTTCTTGGTGCTAAAAAAAGAGCATTAGTCTATCAGTGCTACATTTGTTTTTATTTTCCTCTGATATCTATGAAGTAAAATCATGCACAGCCTGAAATACAATTTTCAATGCATAAGGCAAATCTATCCAGCAATATTTGTTACTGACTTACTGGCATTTTGTAATATTTTTGATTATGGTTGCGTTTTTATTTATAAAGAAAGTTAGAAAGCTTTTGTAAAACTAATCCACTTTCATTACTTATAAGAAATATCATTGGCAGGCATTCTGGCATTGTGATTGCAGCTTTTTTCCTTCAGGATATGAGAAATTGCAATATTTGAATGCCTACTGTCTGACATTATCTAATGGAAGGTCATAAGTTCATATTGATGTAATCTAACTAAACAAAACCATCAAACTGAGATAGAAATCACAGTGGGGGGGAGCATGATTCATCAAATATTTTTTAGCCTTTTTTTGGATTAAAAACTTATGATAGTGCTTTGGCACTGGTCTGGATCCATATTTTCTTATGCTAAAATAGATATTTTCAGATTAAAATGGTGGACACAAATTTTTTGTTGCATAAATTTCAAAAATTGCTTCAAAAAGTTTACTTCAAGCATGATTTCCTTCACACAGTCATCAGTTTCATCTCCACAGAATTTCAGTAGCATTTTCATACCACTTTTGCAAGTTTTCTCTCCACTACTACCTTGCAATGCTCAATACTTCCCTTGAACTGTCAGCACCCTCTCCAGCTAATCAATGGAAAACACACACACAAACACACACACAGACACACACACCCCAGTGCTCAATGCTATTCAACTATCCTTGTACTTATTCTTCAAATGAGGATAGAAAAGCCAATTTCCTTTTATTTTAAAACCACTGAAGCGATGGCGCTAATGGCATTAACAGGGCCTGTGTAGAATCAATCAGATAAATATGTACAGCATATTATGTGTGGCAAAAAAAAAGCTTTATATCATTACATAACTGGTCTTAACTATTAAAAGCAATCACTTACAGACATAGACCCAGAAATGGATACTGTAGCTGCCCATTCCAATGGATTATTAAACTGCATATTTTGGGGATGGAAAATTAATACTAATGATCAATGTTGATCATTCATTGAGTTGACTCTGACTCTTCATTAACTGGTAGACTTCAATTCACCAGGATTGCCTGTTAGTAATCTAAAGAAATTACAGTAACTTGAGTTCTTGCAAGCCCATGTTTAACTGTGATAGTATCCAGCCACCTTGCCATATATCAGCCTTTTAAAATTAGATTTTATTTTTTCCAAAAATATAGGTAAGTGCTTCAAAACTTTTTCATTCATTACCTCAAAACCCTCACAAACTTTTTCATTCATTACCCAAAACCACTTATCAGAAAGTCCTTTTACTCAATGTAAGTAAAACACTTTCAGTCGATTTAAATGTCCCTCTTATGATTCAGGATTTAAAGGGCTTGTGATTCATTACCCATGGGGGGGGGGGGAGCTACTTTTAACCTATTGTTGGTAACTTATTCAGATTTGGGAACCATTTTTTAAAACAGAAGACTTTTCAGTTCATAGCTACAGTCATCATCCCTGTGAATTTTTGAGCCTAGAAAGATAAAGCTTGCTACTGCTATAACTTCTGTGCTCATCTGCATTGGCTTGGCATTAATTATTGGCAGAAAAACAGAAGGCAATGTGAGCCACTAAGCCACTAAGTTTTAGTGGCTAGGTGGCTAATTTTGCTTTTCTGTTTCACTATTTTTGTTTCTTTAATTTTTACTTATATCATGAATTTTAGTCTGGAATTCTTTTGTAAATCTAATCCACTAAATCTGTTCTTTACCATCACTGCATAATCATATGGAGGTCAAATCTTGATCTTGTTTTTTGTTATTGTTAAGAGTTTATGTGATAATTTTACAAGGAATGTATGAACTAATTCACCATTAGCACTAAGCTTTGCTACTGATTTATTTTATTTTACTTTTTTATTATTTAGTTTATTTGCAGAGTACAGTACATAGTGGTATTTTAGTATTGTCTCCCACAATCGTTTAGGTCATTGTAAGATTTTTTTTTTATTACTGGTATTTGTATCTTGCTTAGTTTAAATCATTGACACCATTTTTGAAAAAAATATTCCATGTGCCATTGTAATCCAATTGTAGAATTTCAGATTTTCAGTCTCATGTATTGTAATTAGTAACATGCTTTGGGGGGGGGTGTCTTTATGTGATTATATTGCAAATAGTCATATTCTGCTATTCCTCTGATTGAGAATAAATGTTGATAATAAAGGAAATACAAATGTTCATCTCTAAGTGCTACTTATCTTGCCTTGGATCCAGTTTATTTCATCATTGGCTGTACCTGATCATTGTACATTTTGGTACAATAATAATTATAACTATTCTTTGTCTTCTCTGATTTTCTTGTCCACAACCATGTCCTCCTACTCTTCTAATATAACTGCCCTTTTCCAGTCTATTTCAGCTTGCCAATTCCCAAAATGTCAATATTCATCCCTGATATTTCTGCTCTGGCAATATCAAATTTGCCTTGCTTTATACTTTACTCCATGTAGAAATAGTACACATTTCCGGGCATGTCAGCAGCTGGTCATTCTTGTGGCTTTATTCCAGCCACATAAGCACCAGTACTATTCATACCTTCCAATTTGAAGGGTTCATGTTCTAGTACTTGTTGACACTGAATATGAATGTCAGTTTGATTTTCTTGGCAGAAGATTTGAGTGAGTTTGCATTTCTTTTTCCAGTGGTTGCACTGAGTGTGATCCCTCATCTGTTATCTGCTCATCTGGTTGTCACTGAGAATATAATTTTTTAAAAGTCATAACATTACCAAGCTGTAAAAGGCTCCATCACTACAAGGTTCATGAAAAAAAGTTATATGAAACTAAGAATTGGCTTAAATAAGAAGTATCATATCTTGAAGATATATAATAGTTGGGGGATAAAGAAAATGTATGACTTGTTAAAGATGTTTCTCATTGTTCTTGTTTCAGCCTAGCAGAAGTTCCTACAATATTTTTTAATGCTACATTACATCATGTGCCAATAAAATAATTTGAATGCTATTAACACCAATGATGTTAAAAAGATGTATTAAACCAAGTTACATTGCTAGTAATTTTAAATAGGATCTCTTCTGACTGGCAGTAGCTTTCCAGGATTTTAGAAGATATTCCTCACCATAATCTACAAAGTAATCTATTAAAGTAAACAAATTGGTCAGGGCAATAGAACCACAAACTATGATTAAGGGGTCTTTGGTGCTCTCTGAACTTGGCTGTTTTCTTGCAGATGTTTCATTACCCAAACTAGGTAACATCATCAGTGCTAAAGCTAACATTTATTATGTTACCTAGTTTGGATAATGAAACATTTTCAAGAAAACAATCATACTCAGAGAGCACCCAAGAACCCTCATTTCAACTCTGAGCTATGTATATTCTCCTTTATTGGTACCAAAGTATTATTATTATCAAATTGCTATTAAGATGCCAACATCCCTTTCAATGAAAATTATTAGCAACTACAGTATTAAGTTCTATGGTTGCTATGCAACATCATCAATTCAAGCAATGAAGAAAAAGCTCTTTGAAACCTAAAAATATTAGTTATAACATGGAAACTTTTATATATGTATTATGAAATACTAATATACAGATGGTGAAAGGTTGTTTTACAGATTTCTGAAAGAAATTAAGTCACCAGCAAGAAAAGAAAAACAACCAAGACCACCTAGTATTAATGACAGGTCAGGCACTCATGTTTAATTGAATATTTTCAGAAAACAATAAATCTACAGTCTAATTCTTAATGGGTTTCGACATGCCTTACCATAAATTGTGAGAATGGCTATGGGGACAATTTGCTGAATATAACAAGGATGTTTTGTTCAACAACAATGCTGAAACATGGTGCACAAAATGAAATAAAGAAGAAAAAGATGAATATAGTGGAGAATTTGCTGACAATCTGATCTTAATAGTCAGTTCTTTATTTTAAACAAAAGACCCACCAAGGAAAAAATGTGTTATTTTATCAGTACAAATTCAAATTCAAATTGTATATGTTAGTACTATGTGTGCAGTGCTAGGTAAATGACATCTACTTAATCTAGAATAAATATTAGCAGAAAAATATTTTGTAGTAGCAAAATAATAGAAAGATAATATTAATGTAAACCATCCATAAAATAGTCAATACATTACTCCCTATTACTTTTTCAGGCATTGGATGAGCTATTGTAAGCCAATATCAGATGAGGTTAGAGTGTAGGCATAACTTAATCTTATATAGCAAGATCTGGCCCATGAGGTCCTTAGATCTGGTCCATGGGGCCACCCTGGAAACAGCAAAGGACCAGTCCATGGTGCCTCGGCCTGGCCCAGACCAACAGGGTGCTGATCTGCAACCTGGTGGCAGCTGGCAGCATACCAGAGGAGGTTGTAGCAGCCAAAAACAGAGCTCGGGAGGGGCATGCACAGCCCTTCCAAGCTCCATTTTCACTGGCAGTGTACTGGAGGAGGGCGTGGTAGCCAAAAATGGAGCTTGAGAGGAACACTCAGCTGGCCCCCTGAAGTCAAACGCAAGCCTGATGTAGCCTTCAATGAAATTGAGTTTGACACCCCTGTTATATAATGATATAATGTATGGGCTGAAACCTCATTATTAAGTCAATTTACAGTATGTGGCAACCAGAGTGCTAACATGCAAACTATAACTCTCATATCATATTACATGATACTCATTGTTAATGACTTTGAGTTCAATTCATTGAATTGTTATTATATTAAGTTGTTAAATAGTTTAGGGACTTGCTATTATAAAACTGCCCAGACATTAAGATATGCAGGAGTGGGGATACTTCAGAAATATTTGTATTCACAGAGACCTACAATTAGAGCACACAAGTTTATTCTCCTGAATTTAGTCACTGATATATTTTTAAAGCCACTAGAATTAGAATTATTATGTTTTGGAAATGAACTGATACATTTCCTTGAATTCAGCCTTTTAAAACAGAAGCAACTATTTTTACATGCTTATTTTCCCATGACTTTAGTTTTTCTTTTTCTTGCTCTTCTCTTTTTAGCATTTTATTGTAAAATGTCTTGGTAGCAAAGGCAATATGTTACAAATGAATTCAAGCATACATATCTCTTTTGCTTTTTTTCTTGAAAAGCATCTTTTTAAAATAATTTTGAGAATTTGACCAACACATTTTCTGTCATTTTATCTTTTTCAAAACTGCCATTTTGCTAAGTATTTCCCCACACTTTTTTATTATTAGAGTCAAGAGTAAAGCTAATAATATTTGGCTTTAGGGGAAAAGCAAGCTAATTGGTTGAAGTTTAGCAGATCAGATCATGTTGCTCCATTCTATTGTGTTAATGGAAATGAGTGGACCAGACAGATGTATCAGTCTCTTTTGAAGCATTCAACTAAAAGAAAGAAGAACATTTAATTAAAGTTTGACAATTGCTTTGGAAATTGTTTTTGGTTCAGTTTTCAAATATGGACAGATTCTCTTTTTTCTGAGCTTAATAGGTAAGAAAAGATTAAGTTTGAAATTTGCAAAGGCTTTTCCTAAAATTAACAGTTTTCTTTTTACTTAATGCAAAAGAAAAAAAAGATTAAAATGCCAAATTTGTACTCCTTCTTTTTCTTTCTTTCCCTCTTTTTTTCTGGCTGCACATTTTCCTCTAATTTCCTCATTTTAATCATACTGATCAGCAGAATGAAGTTTGACAGAGCTGTATAAATCTGACAACCCCAGCTTACATCATCAGATATCTTACATAAAACTATTATGTATATAGTAGAAAATAATTTTATTTGAGTTTTTAAAATTGCTTTACATTTAAAACATACTTTCCGCTAATTATATTTTTGTTCAGTTGTCAGTGAAATTGGTAAAGAAAGCAATAGCACTTAGATTTATATACTGCTTACAGTGCTTTATAGCAGGCATGTTAAACTCCGAGTCCCTCGAGAGCCATATTGTCACATTTGAGTTATTATGAGGGCCGCACTCTTTTCAGTTGGGTGGCAGTGGCTGGACTCGCCCTTGGTAGCTCAGAGTGTGGCCCATCTTGCTCTTGGGATGGTGGGACAAGCAGAAAACACATGCTGCTGGCAGCAGCGCGGGTTGGGTTACAAGTGCCGGCCTCGCCCAACCGGCTCCTCTGACCTGGCTAAAGAGGAGTTGCTGTCCTCCTTAGTTGCTGTCCAGGGGAGAGGCGTTTCTCTTGCAACTTGTCCAGGGAGCCTCGGAAGCTTTTTTGCTTATTTGTTACATGTCTAGTTACATGTTTTCAACAGTGAACTTGTTACATGTTTTCAACAGTGAACTCAGGACAGTGTGTAGGGTTCTCCTTCCTGTTTACTTACTTACTTAATTTTATTTATTGATTTAAAATATTTTACCCCGCCTTTCTGCTCAAGAAGGATCAAGGTGGCATTTAAAACATCGTCTGTGCAGGCCACAGGTGCACTTGCAACGGGCCGCATGTTTGACATGCCTGATCTGATGGGAGGAGATGCTGAACTGTGACTTCACACAGCCTCTTTAAGGAAACCATATCTCTATTAAAAGAGTCTGTTCTGATGATGGTGAGTTCTGTTTGTCATCCTTACTAATATAAATGAGCCACATGAAATTATTATAGCCTCTAACTTGAATAATCTGCAATATTTGTGATCAATAACCTGACAGCTGAAATCCTATTTTCTATTTCCTTCTAAGCTTAATTGTAACTCATTTTTAGACTCTCTTACTATAAAGTTGCATTGTGCAATTTTGGTGGGCACCACACAGTTTGGCTGATGTTTTACTCAGAATAGGCAGCTGAGTTAAGAATGGCTTTGTTAAATTTGCACTATTTCTTTGAGGTGGGAAGCAAGTTTTTCACTCGGGTGGATTATTATTCAAGTTAGATATCTTTTGAAAGAACTGAATCACAATAAAATTTATTTTAATAATATGCAGAAAAAAAGCACAAGCCGAGGAATCCAAACACAGCAAAGTCCACAGCTCTCATATTTTATTATGTATATATTCATTAATATAAATATTTAGATCTCAGCCATCCAAATATCTGGTCTGCCCTTTTTTTTTATGATGACTCTATAATAGGCAAGCCCTCTTCTTTAGGAGTCTCGACAGAATGATCTATTGTTGTGAAAAGTGAAGCCAACATTGGGACTCATCAATCTAGTTTCTTTCTTTTACTTTATCCATTAAATTTCTACTGCTGACTAGCAAAGATTCTGGGTAGTTATAGTCACAGATAAAACCAGAATGAATAATAACTACATTTATTAAAAAAATGATGAAAAGCAACAGTAAAAAAAAAATAACTGTGAACAATGAATGAAAAGTCTGCTTTAAAGATGATCTTTTAAAAACTGTTTAAGAAACAAGACAAGATGTTAGGCACCTGAGTTTAATTGAAATTGTATTCTAAAGAATTTTAGACAGAAAATTTCATTTCAACTCAATGCATAATAAAACCAGAGCAACTGTAGGAATTCATGGGGCAAATCTCAGTGAGATGGTGAGAAATCAAAGGTATTTATTGGTGTGGGACAAAGGAGTAGGAGACAAATTACTTGTGTTACAAAGTAATCACATAAAGTATATTTATTTATTTATTTTATTTGATTTTTATACCGCCCCCTCTCCCAAAGGACTCGGGGTGATGTACAGCCATTTAAAAACACAAAGTAAATGACAATTTAAAACAAATTAAAATTAACTAATTAAAGTGGCTGATTATAATTAAAAACCCAATGTAAAAAATTTAAAATTTTAAAACAATTTAAAATTACAAATTTAAAAACTAATTTAGAAACTAATTTAAAACCATACATATGTACAGGATACACATATAATTCATATCAACTACACAATGAACTCACAACATGCGTGATACCATCATGTCTTGTAATGGGAGGAAAATAGATGTTCATTGAAAGTTGCATTCTTGAAAATGTCCTGGATATGAGCTATACAATATAAACACAACAAATTGACTGGGAATGCAATGCTGTTCATGCAGATATTGTATAATGGGAGTCTATGAGGTTTTCTAGAGACCAATCAGGTTGTTGTGTTTTATGTCAGGCTAGACAGAACAATGACGCCCAACATGAACTGCGTTATAGAACTCAAGTCTTCTTGTTGACAGATTTGAAGTTAATTTGCTTCCAAGAAAGGCCACCGACAAATCCCACTAAGAAACCAGAGAAAAATTTCCCAAAACTGCACAGTTAATCCATTGATGAAATGGAATTTGATTCAATCTGTGAATCTTTACCAGATTTATTTTCCCCTTATACTGTGCATTTCAACTTCTTATTAACACATTTGCTTATGCACCTGTGAGACAGCTAACATCAATTAAAATAAGCGCACAAGTAGTCTTATTTAAAAATCACATAGATGAGACCCGTGCAGCATAGTGGCTAAGATGTCAATAGGGACCAAGATAAGTCACATGAACAGTCCAATTTGCTTCAAAGTTATTGCTATGGGGATAAAAGGAAAGTTCCTTCTAAGCCATCTTGATATCCCAGAAGAAAGGTGAGATATAAAATAATTACAGAACAACGATATAGTAAAAACAGGCATGATCCAGTAGGGAGATCATTACCAAGTGGATTTTATACTCCCTGAAAAAAAAAAGTCTTAAATTTGTTACCAAACTCTATCAAAGGGAATGCCAGTCTAATTTCCCAAAGCAAAGAATGCTGCAATTGATATTTAGACCCAAAGAAACCCCATTATCCTTTCTGAGTCATCTATGGTTCCATAGCATTTGAGCATAGATAATGGTCTTCCGATCAGATGTTAAGGAATGCACAAGTTATATGGAAGATAGATCTAGGTTACCCTAGGAAAATAAGTTCTTTAAAACTTACTGTCCAATATTTTGACTTGTAAGCATCAGCTTTCTGGGACAATTCTACAGAATCCATATTAATTTTTTGGTGTATCTGCCTACATTCAGACATTATGTAGTCTAAACCACACTATAGTCTCCTTGTTTTTGCCTTAACAGGATCTGTAACCTATTATGACACAGCAAAACCTGGTGGAAAAGGAGGCAGTTAGCAAATCAGTAATATTGATGGCATGCAAAAGGAACTATCAAAAATGGCTCTGAAGAGCTAATCAAAAACTACTCAGTAATACCCAAGTCTCCCATTAATCTTTTTGCATGCTTATCTTTGCCCTTTTTCTAATAAAGTGGGAATAAAACATAGAAGGCCATTTAAAGGAAGTAAACCAACATCCTTTCTAGGAATTATGTTAAAACAAAGGGGAAAATGGGTACCTATATTGTGTGCATGTTCCTTGGCATCTAATTCTCTCTTTCACTCTCTTCTCCCTTCCTTTAACTTTTTATATTTAAAATGAGAAGCTAGTTTCCTACAGGCAGAGTTTTTCAGCCTCAGCAGGTTTAAGCTGTATGGACTTCCACTCCTAGAATTCCCCAACCAGCATAGAAATTCTGGGAGTTGAAGTCCACATGGCTTAAAAGTTGCTGAAATTGAGAAACAGTGTTGTAAAGCACTAATTTCAGGCATATAATGTAGTTCCAGCATTATTTTTGAGTACCACACAAACCATGAAAGCTATCTTACAAGCTAAGACAATGGGGTGGCTCCAGTCCAGCTTTCTGTTTATTTTCTATTTAATTACTTTGGCTTCCTACTTCTTATTTCTTTTCAGAATTTCACATCATGCTTGTTATGACAAGGGTAATAAACCTATTTCAAAGGTCAGTGGGTCCCATTACTTTAGAGGACTTCTGAAAATAATTGCACGTACGGAGTTGTATTCAGTACATTGCAGACTGATCCTGCCAAGAGAGAAATACAATTCTTCCACCCAAGTTTCTTTTAAAATTGGAGAGAGTTAATAAGCAATATGACAAGCCATATAATGATCAGGTTGCCAGTCCCAAAAAGAAAATGTCAGACCTTCCATGATCACCCTTGCTCTTGACGTGGCCTAGCGATTCTAGTCAGTATAATTTGTTTTTCATTAGGCTGCCGATAGCTGTTATGGATGTTTTCATTATCTCCTGCCTGATTCGCAATCCAGTTTTTCAGGCTTTCTTGCATGTGAAGAAGACTGACATTTTAGATTTTGGTTCTGTCTGAAGTAGGTTTTCCTCATAAACCTTGCCATGTTAGCTAGCCAGTGCAACAGTACTACAAAAACCATGTTTCAAGTATGACAAAAGACCATCCTCTGTGGCCATCATGGGATTACAGACTGCCAATCGCTAACAACATTTTTTTTCTTCATTCTCCTTATATCTTTTAAAACAAATTTACCCTTTAGAGCACTGTTTCTCAACCTGGGGAACTTTAAGATATTTGGACTTCAGCTCCCAGAATTCCCCAGCCAGTTTTGGCCAAGGTTGAGAAACACTGCTTTAGAGCCTCCAAATCTGGAATAATTTTGACATTCCATTTTTTTTTTTTTTCTCTGAAATAGATAATAAGATTTGGAGTCTTGCCATCTGTCACTAAGTTAATTAGTACAAGCAAAACTTTGGAAAGTCCACCATGACAGGAAGAACAAGTATATTTTGCTCAAGAATCCAAATTGTGCAAGATTTTCCTGTCTAAATGTCATGAATAATATTCAGTAACTAGATACTTTAATTGGGAGAAACCTTTGTAAAGCTTTCAAGAGAGACAGTTTCATTGAAAGGGTTTTCTCTTTCTAAAACCCCATATCTGTAAGCATTTCCTTTCCTATTACCAGTCCTGCTGTATTTATAAGATCTTTGTTAACTTCTAATAAATAACTAGTATAACGTAAAAAAGCAAAAAAGAGATTTTCCCAAACAGCAGTAATATTCTCCATTTGAAACTGACATTAATATTTTCCCCCATTTTTATGCTAAAGTCTCCTGGGAAGTGATAATGAATTTGAATTTCTTTCAGCAAGTACAGTGCAAAGTAAGTTGGTTAACTTGAGTGTTATACCACTGGTAGAAAATGTGGGTGTCGGTAGTTTTAAAATAACAATTGTAATGTGCAAAGCTTGAAGGGTGTTATGGTAGATTAGTTTAGTGTGCTAACAAATATAGCTTGTTTTGTGTATGTGTCATTTGGGAAATCTGATTCAGTTCCTAGGCTGAATTTCTAGTTCCAGTATGGTGAATTTTGTGATTCCATTATAGCACATTCATTCTGGGTGGGGCTTGAGTTAATTAAACTTCGGTAAGTAAAATTAACACTCTGTAGGCTTCTGAGACTGCACTGGAAAAGTAATTGGCCTATTGGTATGCTTCATATGAAATTCTTGCTCTGAATTTAATCCAGCCGTTTCCAATAGCAACAGTTGTTTTATATAAGCACGTTTTCTACAAACTATTTTATGAGAAGTAGCTATAAATCCCTGAATTGTTCTGTATTAAAAAAAAAACCATTTCCAAGAATAAGCTTAATCATAATATAAGATTTGATTCTTATTGTTGACTTGGAATTTAGCTGTCCAGATATGGTGCACATAATTATGATTTAAAAGTTCTGCTATATCACTCCCCATCCTATCCCCAATCCTTTCATGTTTGTTCTTATAACATAACTTGATATGAAGGGGCTGCCACAATAAAAAAGGGGGTCAACCTATTTTTGAAAGCAATAGAAGGCAAGACAAAAAACAATGGATGGAAACTGATCGAAGAAAGAAGCAACCTAGGACTATGGAGAAATTTCTTGACAGTGAGAACAATTATCCAGTGGAAGTTGTAGATGCTTCATCACTGGAGGCTTTTGAGAAGAGACTGGACAGCCATTTGTCTGAAATAGTACAGGACCTCCTCTTTGAGCAGGCGGTTGGACTAGAAGACCTCAAATGTCCCATTCAACTCTATTATTCTGTATTCTGAGCTGAGGTTTGGTAGAATTTCAGTATGGTCCAATCAGAAAGATGCTGATTGGTGCTTACCTTTAAAGCGCTCCATGGCTTGGGACCCGGGTACTTCCTGGACTGCCTCCAGCCGACCGGTGCATTCCCACAGGGCAGGCCTCCTCGGGGTTCCATTGTCGGGATGGTGTCGTCTGACAGCCCCGAGGGGATGAGCCTTCTCTATGGCTGCACCCTGCCTATGGAACGAATTTCCCCCAGCGATTCGGACCGGTCTGGCCTGACACTTAACGGGGTTTTAAATTTGTTCGATTTTAATTAGCTGAATTGTTTAAATTTTTAAATTTTAATTTAACTTTTTAGAATCTGGTTTATTTAAATACCTTCTTTGGCCACTAATTTAATTCATTTTTAATTGCTTTTTAAATTTTATGTGTTTTGTT